>JAHYSP010007852.1:9599-20074 GCA_019455505.1 Pleochaeta shiraiana | reverse complement strand
TTATAGGTAAGCCATAGCATAAACACCCTGTCGTAATCCCTGATTTTCATGCAAGTGTTATTTCTAATGGTAGTGACACAGTTTACCCTCCGAATAAGATCCACAAAAGATATAGACTTTTACTACCCTTGAACGAAATAGTGGTAAAAAACTACTCTGACCAGGGTCCCGTAGATCTTTGCAAGGTATATTTGAAGCTTATTCAGTGTGAACCCTTCAACTTTACAGATCAAAATAAGATTTTACCTCTATTGAGGACAAACATAGTACAATCAAATTTTTCAGAGGGAGTATTAACCTACAAATTAATTGCATACAAGTTGAACACGTACATGTACAGCGAATATGCGGGCTCATTTTTACAAATAAACCTGGTCCCACGCTGTGTGGCGAAATCCACATCGTAAATTGAGGCGTGGTTTCAACATCCATACCTGCGAGTAAGGGCTAGTAAAGCTTATGTCCCTAGGGAGCTGATCGTCGTGAAGTAAAAGATGAGATCGATCTATTATCAGATCTACGCAGGTGGCGGCTTGACTGTCGGTTAATTTCGCAATGTTAATTAATTATTGGTCTCTTTCATCCGATATAGCCGATTAAAATTTACCATGGTGAAAGGAACGATATCTGATTCGTCATTTATAGCTAAGTGAGACCTGTAATTGTTTAATGTTCCGATTCCTATATATACATGTACTCTCCATAACATTAAAGCCTATCCTTGATTGTTTCTCTCGTCAAAATTCCGAAGACACGAAGATAATCAAATACAGACAGACAACATTTCCTAAAAGGAAATTTGTATTATTGATTTGATTTTATAGATTGAGGTAAAAATTTATGTATAGATAAATCATTAATGCTTCTCTAACAAAAAATCTGCCCAGAGATTTCAATTGTTAACGATGAAAATTGAAGGTAAGACGTTTTTAATATCAGGAGGGTGTGTATGATTCCAAAATTTTTGCTCAAAATTTATTAACTCTGTTAAGTGCATCAGGTCTAGGCCTGGCATGTGTGAAAGCTATCTGCAGCAAAGATGGCTATGTTGCCATCCTCGATATTAACGAGGAACTAGGCAATAATGTGGTGAAAAACCTAATGTTTGGTAGGACTAAATTCTTTCTGGTGGATGTCTCCAAGACCGATAGCATTGCTGCTGCTATAAAAAGTATCATATTTTGGACACAAGAAACAAGTAAGCCAATTAGTGGTGTTATAGCTGCTGCTGGCGTTCCAAATCCTGCCAAAATTATCGACCGGAATTTGAATCCGTTCTCTCTCGATGAATTTGATTTCGTTATGAATGTTAACGTTCGAGGGACTGTTGACCTCATTCGGCAGGTGCTACCTCACATTGTAAAAATGGATCCAGAGGGCGAGGATGGTGAGCGTGGTGTTGTCATTATGGTTTCTTCTGCGGCTGCATTTGATGGACAGTCAGGTCAAGTGGCTTATGCAGCATCCAAAGGTGCCTTAGTCAGCTTGACTTTACCCATGACTAGAGACCTGGCAAGATATGGCGTTCGTGTTGTAACAATTGCTCCAGGCCTGTTTGAGTCTGGCATGACAGCTTTGATGAGTGAAAAAGCCCAGAAGAGTTTGTCAAAGACTTTTGAATATCCAGGTGAGTAAATCTTATAGTTTAATGAGTGAAACATAGTCTAAAGAAAATAGCGAGACCTGGACAACCGAAAGAGTTTGCACAGCTGGTAACACAAGGGATTGAGAATATTATGTTGAATGGGGTAGTTTTGAGATTAGATGGTGGCATGAGATTACCGAGTAAAATATGAGTTCTGTATGTGTCTACCAAAAATTTCTTCCTAAAACAGAGTTTAACTCTAGTTATGAGAGAAACTTAACATACAATATACATCGTCTAAATGAAGAGTTCGTGGACATATCTGACTAAAGTCACAGATGAGAAAATATATGCAACAGTAATTGTGAAGAGCGATTGAATTAATACCAGTGCCATTATCCTTTAAAGATCTGCACCTATTGCAGCTAGAAATACAAGAATATTTAATATCACCCATATTACTGCTTCAGTGACTTTGCTAGCTCAGAAATCATCTATCCGCTGATATATAGGCAAATAATTTTTCTTAAATGTGAAACTATCAGAACTAAAATTTGGATACTCAGGATTGATGATATGAATAAATGGCGAAGATATTTTTAGATTGGGAATGGTCTCAAAGATGATCAAATAAAGGTAGTTAGTTCTGAAGAGACTATAGAAATATATGTAATTATAATTCAGATAAGGACAAAGGTAATGATGTTGATGACGATGGTGATGACTCAAGTTAATTGATGAAGATTGTTTTTTTTGAAGATTTTCATTCTGATTTTTCCATTTCTGTCGGAATTTATATCCTTATTTATACATGAAATCTCACTGTCTATAACTGCTTCAATATACCTGAAGAGTTCATATATCACAACTATTCTGTCGTGAGATGATTCCGCATGAGGGTTATTTGGACCGATAGAGTTATGCCAACCCTCGGTTTATCCCTTGAAACCATAGAGATATGTCATAACTCGATTTATCCCTTGATACGTCCCACTCGATATATTCCTCGAAGCGACTGAGATATTTTACCGTTCGACTTAATTCCTAATAATTAGGTGAGACGGCGAGTTTTGGGTACTTGTGTTTTACTTGGTATATGGAATGGAGAACGTATTCTTGCGATAGAAAGATGCAGTTTTTTTGATTGATAAGACATTTGTAATAATGCTATATTTAAGAATGAAGAAAGTGTGTTTTTGCTTAATTGTATTTTACAAACAGGAATGTGCTCGCTACTTATAGTTATACAAAGACTCGCTTAATCATTCCACACTAACACAATCGGATACAAACATGTCCAACCTGTCAAACACATATTGTCATGTGATTCAACCATTTGCATCACAGTCCACTATGTACCATCCTTGCCCATGCACAGCATAATACTCCCTCTGTCGGTAACGACTCCTCATTCGATTGGTACTGGTGATTTTACCTTGGTGAGTGCATCAGCCAATTAATTATTGGATGGGACATAGGTCACAGTTATGTTGCCCTTCTGATACTGCTCACGACAGTAGCAGTTTCTCAGTGCGATGTGTTTAGATCGTTTATGGTTGTCGTGATTTTTTATCAGTGATATGGCCGACTGATTATCAACGTAGAGGTCAGTGCACACTGCTCCTTCAATGTGGTCGGAGAGACCCAATTCACTAACTAATGATTTAACCCATTGAAGCTGGCGGCAGGTTTCGGTGGCTGCTAGGTATTCTGCTTCTGTGGTGGATAGAAAAACTTCTCGTTGCAGGTGTGATTTCCAACTGATGGGTCCCGAGGACAGTTTGACGAGCATTCCAGATGTTGATCGACTGGTTATTGGATCAGCCGCAAAGTCTGCATCTGAGTATGTTTCTAGAATCGCTCGGTTTTTGTTCCGTGTGAATTTTATGCCTTTGTCGGGGCTCTTGGCAATGTATCTGAGAATCTGTCGTGCTGCTTGTATATGTTCGCTTGATGGGTTGGTGAGGAATCTTGCGAGATAATTGACGGCAAAGGCAATTCCTGACCTGGTATTATTTAAGAGGTACTGTAGTCCTCCAATACATGAGTTATACTCAGTTTTATCCTGTGATAGGCATTGCTAATTGTTCTATTCCATCATGCGTTCCATCGGTGTGTTTGCTGTCTTGGATTCTATGAGGCTGTGTCTGTTAAGAAGTTTTCGTGCATATTGACCTTGTGAGATTTTGAGTGTCACAGTTGATGGATGGCTAATTTCTATTCCAAGAAACAGGTCTATATTAACAGTCTTAAAGTTGTACTTATGATGTAACGCCTTCATTAGCTTGTCTATTTTGGACTGATGTGGACTTACAACTTGGAAGTCGTCAATATGCATCCGTACGAAGAGATCTTTTTCATGGTTTTTGTATAGACATATGTCTGAAGTGGTCGGAAGTAAGCCCAGTTGAGCGAGCGTCGATTTGGCATCACCATACCATAGTGCTGCTGCTTGTTTGAGTCCGTATAGGCCTTTGCAGAGTTGGATGGCATAACCATCCTTCTCGTATCCTTTTGGAAGCTCCATGGACAAGTCTATTTTGAGGTCAGGGTTAAGGAATGCTGTTGGAACGTCATCTTGTCTTCTGTGCCAGCCTAGTTGATGTGCTAGTACGAGGATAATTTGTCCTGTTTCTGGTGGGGGTGTTGAAGCAAATGTCTCGTGGTAGTCGATGCAATACCGCTGAGTGAAGCCCTTAACTGTGCAGCGTGCCTTATATTTTTCAATGTCGCCATTGGCAAGAAACTTCTTCTTGAAGACCCACTTAATTTTTATTGGCTTGCGGTCTTTATTTAGTTCTGATTTTGGGATTATTATTATAGCACCCTTTTGTTGAAGGGAAGTAAATTCCACCTCTGCTGCCTTTCTCCACTGTGATGCTTCAGGACTTTTCATTGCTTGTTCCCATATTTGCGGATCAGTTGATATTTGCGCTGTCATGCCATGATTTAGTCGGTGATAGTCGATCCGCTTAGTTGTTCTGCCGCATTGTGATCTGGTGATTTCATCCTCTGGGGAATATGGACGCTTGAGCCCAGCTACTGGTTGTATTGGATCCCAGCCAGTCATGATACGATCATACGGTTCATCTTATTTGGTTAGATCTGCTTCATTACCTAGTATTACCTTGTTGGATATCTCCCTCTGATTGGCAAGTTCTTGAATATCTGGTAAGACTTTCAGATCTGTTGAATGCGATAGTATTAAATCAGGTGATGGTGAGTTAGTTTCGTTACGGCTTGGATGCATTTCGTTGTGCTTGATTATGGTGGGTGCCGAAGATTGTGAGTTATTTGTTTCTTCCGGTTCTGTATTAAATAGATGTAATGGTGTGGAAGGAGGATTCTCCCTCTGATAATCTGAACTGTTTGGATTAAATGCAGGTGTCGGAATTGGTGCGGGATGTGTTACTTGATCGGCGCCTGAATGCTCATGTGAGGGGAGTGGCGCCCGAAAGTGCGCTGATTCTGAATATATCGAGTCTAAATTTTACCAGTAGTTTGTTGTATGCTGGCGATCAGTGGAGTTTAACTCATCTCAAAATACTATGTCTTCGTTGAAGGTGGCATGAGGAGTAAAGCTTTCTGACCATTTCCAGCCTTGAACTGGTGTCCACAGAGGATGGTAAATGAGGGAGTTCTTGTTTGTGTTCTTTTGGAAGCCAATGAACCATCCTCTAGTTGCTCTGGTCTCAAACTTGGCCGGTTTTGGATCAATGAGTTTTTACGCACGGCAACCAAACCGAAGAAGATTTGTGAAGTCTATTTGGCTTGGATATGGTTGTTTTGGCCCTTTTAGGAAACTTAGCAATGGGACAGATATTGCGCGAAAGCAATACAGGCGGTTAGTGACAAAGCAGGCATGTTCGATACCCCATGGCCAATAGCAGGCTGGCATTTTTTCATCGATGAGCATAGATCTTGCTTTTCTTAAGATGACCTTATTGGATGCTTCTGATGCGCCGTTCTGCTCCGGGGTGTATGGGGCAGATACATCTGTTCTAATTCCATGTTGATCACAATATGTTTTCATGCGGAAGAATTACGAACCTCTATCTTTAAAAATAGTGCGTACTCTTTTGCCGTATTGATGATATTGATTTTCGACCCATTTTACTAGTTGGGGTGCAATTTAGTCTTTTATGCACACGGAGAGGGCCCATCTCATGCGCGATTTAGCGTCGGTGATGATGACCGTGTATTGATATCAATTGCGTGCTGTCAGTAGCTTTCCCACAGTGTCGATGAAGACCTCATCCAGAGGCTCAAATGGTGTTAGCCTTGGTTCGCGTGAGACGAAGCGTTATACTTTGCCAAGGTGGCAGGTTTCGCACGTAGTCAATTCGCTAGTGTCTAGACCTTCCATGCCTTTGAAGCATTGCGATCTCTTTTTCAGAATCTTTTGGCCAGTGTGGCCTAGTCATTGATGCCAACGTTGGGCATTATTTGTCATTGGAACTCTAGCGATTCCTGGGGCCGTGGTATGTGATGGATCTTCGGTTGGGTTAGATAGCGGATGTATATAATAAACATCATTCTTTCGAATAAGTTTATCAACAGGGATACTGTCTTCATATGTGTTGAGTGATAGGATTGTCATATCCTTATCAGGTGTAATACCGCCTAATCTTTGAAGTGTCCCAGCTGAGATAATTGTACATGAGGATTTTGGAGAGTAGACTGAGTCACGGAGGTCAAACGACAAGTTCCCAATTGAGATGCGTGCTGTTTCTTGTTTGGTTAAACTTGTGACCCCAACTGCTTGATCGAATTTAATGGGTTTAGACCTATTACGAATGTCACGGAACATTGATTCATATGGGACAAAGTGGTGCGAAGCACCAGTATCATAGATGGCAAAGTTTACATTCTTAGCTGTTACAGTTGCAGCTATGGCTAAACTATCCTCTTCACTATCTGACTCCACGCCCTGTATAGCGCTTGCATTCCTTTTATTTCCTATGGCCTTACGTGCCAACTATCTCTCGCCACTCAGACCAACCGCAAGTTTATGATGCTGTTTAAAACAGTCCTTGTTCTTATGTCGGTGGTTACACCGTTTACAATCGTCATTAGGGTCCTCCTTACTAGTTGCGTAACTTGCAGCAAATGCTTGGTTTGAAGAGACCATGTTCGTTGATCCGTGCCCATCAACAACCCTCAGAGTCGACATCATTAATTCTAATGAGGTGTACGAATTATCGTCCGTACACGCTCTCAAATCTCTCCATGTGCTAAGCCAAGTGATAAGCTTAGTGCCTAGCACGAAGATTGCGGCTGCTTGTCCTTTAGTGATGTGATACTCTGTGCCAGTTGTAGCTTGCAAAGTATCAGCGGCTTCACTTAAGCTCTGTAAGTTAGCTTGGAATCTATTTATGTAGTCGTCAGCATGCGAAGCGAACTTCGTGCCCAAGAAGATTTCTAATGCAAGCGCACAAAGGGCAGTTGCCGTCTCTTTCCCAGTATCAGTGATGCTATGGAACAATTGTAGTGCGGTCATATGATTATGTGTTCGAGGGCACATGCATGATTCAAGACGGTTGATAATTATATATTTTTTGCATAGATTTCACCCAACGTCCATGTTTCCAACTCCTTGAGATGAGCTTCTGGCACATCATTAAATCCGGGATCGGATGGTGACAACTTTTCGGTAGGATCAGTAGGTTTGTAAATAGGACGGTTACCAGGGTAGTTGTGGAAAACATGCCCGATGACATGGTTTTTCGCAAGCTTGGATTGCAAGCTGGTTTTCCATTCGGTAATGGATACGTTCTGCGACAGTACCACCTTCAAGAGATCACGACCGTATGAATGAGACATGTTGTTTTGATAATGAGGGGTTTTTTTTATATCAATTAATGTTTGTTTTCAAATGCGTGGAGCTGCGCTGGGCTCATAACCTGTTTTACTTGGTATATGAAATGGGGAACGTACTCTTGCGATAGAAAGATGCAATTTTTTTAATTGATAAGATGTTTGTAATAATGCTATATTTAAGAATGAAGAAAGTGTGTTTTTTCTTAATTGTATTTTACAAACAGGAATGTGCTCGCTACTTATAGTTATACAAAGACTCGATTAATCATTCCACACTAACACAATCGGAAACAAACATGTCCAACCTGTCAAACACATATTGTCATGTGATTTAACCATTTGCATCACAGTCCAATATGTACCACTCTTGCCCATACACAGCATAACAACTTGTGACTTTAATGATAAGACCCTTACATTTCGATAGAAATATATTACCTGGTTGATGAAATCATTGATATTTTTTCTTAAGATATGATTTAGTGTAATTCTTAGTAATTAGGAAATTTCCAAATCGTCATGAGTGAGTGGCAGAATACTAACTGAATATAACAACGTGCGAAGTGTCACAAAATGTCTATCTTTTCTGTGACTGATTCAGGTCTACACAAAAGGTGATATATATATCGCCTGGGGCTCAGGCACTTGCCCTTTTCTTTTCCTGATAAGTAAATACCCCTGTGGTCTTCAGCCCTAGTTCTCTACCTTCCATCAAGGATCCTAACGGCTGGTCTATGACCCAGCCAGCCATACCGGTAACAGCCCCTAACATCATGTCACCAATAATTTAACCACACGCCTATTTTAGCCTCCAAACATGGACGGCAAGTACAATATTACACCTCCTAGTGTCGCCTGGGAATCCTTTCTCTCGCTAGAAAGGAGCCAAGCTCGACATTTTGATGGCCGAGTTACTCTCCATTTTCTTGTTGAAGAAAAAATCATCTAGTTGGGACTTTTTAGGATCCATTTAAATTTGTTGTTCTTTACTTATATTGATAATTTGTTTCTTTATCCAATCACTGTGAGTGCTGGGCTCATAACCTGTTAAAAGTTATGAGCAGTTAAGGAAGTAAGATTGATTCAATATAAGTTTTAACACTGATGGTTGTTAAGCCAAAGAGATAAGTTAACTATGGTTTGATGAAATAAAGAATATATATATGATGTATTGGGGAAATGTATGATCAATAATTTATTTTCATTTTTAAGTTACTATTGTTAAATGAAGAAATACAGACCAGTATTTATGATCTATTATGACCTCGACTAATCTGTTAAAATTACATAACCTACAGACTAGCAGAACAAGATTTTGACTCTTATCTTCTGGTATCCATTAGTATGCGAGCGGCATTCGTATAATCGCCACATTTGTTGAAACTGGTCAGAAATTCTGAAACATCTAAGCATGTTAATCATTGTCAAACTTGTTGAAACTGATCAAACATGACAACTACTCATTATCGGTAATAGTGATTCCATTGGCGTAAAATAGACTCAATTGATTTATCATATGAAATGATCATGAATCTAAAGGAATATATGTGTATAAATACCATTTATGTAGACACTTACAAATGTAGGAGAAAACGATAATAATTATTCCTCGTTCAAAAGATGTCTTACAATTTGGTCTAATAGCCAACGATAACTTCCTCACGATCGTCAAATATAATCTCATAAATTTTAACAACATTTTGGTATTTCTTTTTCTTGAAATACCAATCCGGCAATGTAGGTCGGTTTATTAACTAAAACAAGTAATATAATTAAACTTTTGGTTTAAGGTCGTATATCTTAACACATTCCAACAATATCTTTAGTTCATGTTCCTGCATATGCACATCCACTGGTAAGGCCGAGTGGGAAATTGCTTAACTCGAAGATTTTAAAAAAAAGTATCCTGAAAAGATGCTCATAGAATTTTTCGAGATCATGAGAAAACATTTGATTAATGTTCAAGCAATGCTGCGTCCAGAAATGCATTCAGATAAAATAATTATAGATAAACTCTATAGGGCGTGCCGTAACGTATCAGAATATAAAATAGCCTTGTTTAAACTTTCTGAATCATTTCAAGAGGCATCTGAAGATATTCGAAATTGTCTTTCCATTCAATCTCAAGCGTAGAATACCGTGCTATTAACAAATTTTACGAATGAGTAAAATACAAACACAACTGAAACGTACTTACTATACAGATTGTAAATACCAAGGCAAAAGTATGCGTTACAGTAATCAGTCTGATATTATTCTACAGAAATATTGGGAGATATTGATTGGAACATTATCATAGAACGACTCTAGCAACAATCAATAGTTCATGCATTTTCCTCCTTGTGTTATGCTAACACTAAGCATGAAAATATTTCAAACGACGTTTTTGTATCCAATCATTATTCTTCGGGTATTTTTTTGGGTATTACGAATGATACTGGTGCTGCCAGTCAATCTCTAGCTGGTTTTGACCAGTTTATTGCTCTGAAAATCATTCAAAACTTCAAGCTCGATCATTCTAGGGCAGGAGAAGCCAAAAAGGAAATTTGGAAGTGGAAATGCTACTTCCCTTGGTACTATCAATGAAAATACGCCTATTGAAAGCATAGCCTTTCACGTTGTGTCTGCCGAAACGCCATTTTTACTCTCTCTCTCTCTCTCTCCAAGATTTAGATGATCTTAAAGTTAAGTTTGATAATCTTGAGAATGTTTTAATTAAAAATGGGAAGCGAATACCTATTTTCAGAGCTTATGGCCACCCTTGGATGTTTTTTGAATGAGATTGAAGCTCTTTTATATCAAGATCATAGCATGTTAAATGATTCTAATAATACTTACCATTTTACAGAGGTCGAAATTAAACGTTAGCATTGCCATTTCGGTCATCCCTGAAGAAAATTTATTTGTGTTATAGAAAGAAAAAGTAATTGAATAAAGAGGTAGCTCTAAGAGGGAGTATGATAATCACAGGGAAGGTAATGTGGAAGAAGTTATTGTGAGTATATTGTATTGATGCTTAATTATTTTCTTATAACTAAATCGATGAGAGAGTCCTCTTATATTGTTTGAC
>JAHYSP010007851.1:11834-21882 GCA_019455505.1 Pleochaeta shiraiana | reverse complement strand
AGAAAAGTATATCGAGATAACTTGAGAGAATAATTATGTTTAATTGCCAGTCGGCATTTTTTCTACCGGTGCAGGGTAGACTAAAGTATAAGAATAAATATCAGAATAATCTTAAGGAAATAATCATCTCATAAAATATATTATTATTTATATACATGTAAAGTCTCATTTTGCTTGTATTAACACTAAGTGCCGCCACCACTACTACCACTACTACTACTTCTCCTACTACTACTTTCACTTATCTTCAATGCTTAAAAATTCGTTTGACTCGGAAAGAATAAAAAGAATTAATATTAAATAAAAAAAACTAAAAAAAAAACTAAAAAATACTAAAAAACTAAAAAACTAAAAAAAAAACTAAAAATGTTAAGCCCCGCCCTGCCCTCATCATCTTCACATGCTACTGGTGGTGATGGTTGTTGTATAATAATTTTAATCGATGTTTCTTTTATTCGACTATTTATAAGTTGTTTGGTTTTCATACAATCAGCAGCTCTTTTTTTTTTAAAAAAGTCTCTCTCTTTCTCATTATCCCTTTATATCTTTCTATTAAGAATTTATTATCCCTCAAAGAAATTTCATTTTTCATCCATCACACCCGAGGTCTAGTAATAAATCACTAGATCTTCGGTAACAACTTTTCAACTTTCAATTTATTTGTAGTAGTTCAATATGATAGGTAGGAGAAATTAGTCTTTGATACACACAAAGTTCCACACTAAGAGAGAAATTTTTAGATCATGTATTAGGAAGGCCTTCGGTCAAATTTCGTAAGATTCAAGTTCTGGCAGTTGTTTCATTTTGGTCTTTTTACCTACTAAGGCATGTATATCAATCCAATCTTTCAAAGATTACATAAACTAATTGCAGTAGAGGCCCCCGGCATGGCCCATCAACTATTCGGAAACTCTCACAGCGGCTCTCGACTGTTCTCACACCATGGCAGATAATTCTCATAACACTTCTCTACCTTTACACAGCACGAAACTTTGGAAGACTCGTTGGGCTAGAGTGCCCAGAACCTCTGGCAAATCTGTACACTCGTTCATATTTTCGAGCAACATGGGTGACAACTGCTATGGATGCCGGCTTTTGGTCAGCAATGAGGATACGCAGAAAGTGGCTAAGAGACCTTGCAAGTATTGTCTTCACTTTATATTACCTGATTGCCGCAGAACAAGCAGATGAGAAAGTGCGCAAAGTAAGAGGAGCCCTAACCGTCGAACATTTACGCGTCAGTTGGAACAAAGGTACTACACCATATATTAAATTTTTTAACGATTTGTTACGCCCAAGGTTTATGAAATATCCACCAAGGCAAATCAGAATACCACGACCAGCTAACAGTGACTACACTGACTCCATCGGAGCTTGGATTTATTTCGATGGACCCCTCTCTGAGTTGAAGAACCACAATAAACTAGTCATTGATATACCGGGTGGAGGCTTCATAGCCATGAACCCTCGCCATAACGACGATAAGCTCCTTGCATGGGCTGGAAAGACAGGCTTACCTGTTCTAAGCATAGATTATAAAAAAGCACCAGAATATCCATACCCTTATGCTCTCAACGAATGTTTTGACGCTTATCGATCAATTGTATCAACAAACGGACAGTGTCTCGGTTTTGAGGGCCTTAGCACCATCAAAGTCATTCTTACTGGTGATAGTGCTGGTGGAAATCTGGTTACAGGCCTTACTCTTTTAACTATCCAGGCTCGTCAAAATGGGGCTGATCTTCCTGTTCCGGACGGAATAATCTTAATTTACCCGGGCTTAGACATGAACATTGGTAATTGGATGTCAGAAGAACAAATGGCTCTTATCCAGGATCGTAAGTTTCGCCGGTCTAATCCTGAAATTGTCCGAAGGAAGACCATGCAATACACTGTTACCGCTGCGACCCCTCATCAATCTGAAGATGAGAGAGGTATTATCTCTCCTCCATTGACAGCAACTTCCCCAAATCCAAATTTGCATCAATATGATGTAACCCGACCCCTACCTCAATTTTCTACCGCACCACATCATACGTCTCATAATGCCTACCATTCGCCTCCATGGACACCAATTTCACAGCAAGCACCACCTACTTCCTTCACCCATCACCCGTCGCCCGTGAATACACGTCTTGCTATGTCTAGTCTGATTGCATATTTTAATGATCGTATTCTTTCTCCAGAAATGATGCGGGCGATGATGATTCTCTACATTGGACCCCATAATCGACCTGATTTTTCCTCTGATTATTTACTCTCACCTATTCTTGCACCCGACTCACTGCTTGTTGATTTTCCAAAGACATATATAATGACTGGTGAGCGGGACCCTCTCGTTGATGATACAGTAATATTTGCTGGTAGACTTCGGAGGGCAAGGGCAATGAAACACGCCGAAGAAGCAAGACTCAGTCATGGGATAGAAAAAGAATGGAATGATAATGATGTCGTAGAAGTCGTTTTGATCCCTGGAATTTCCCACGGGTTTCTCCAATTTGCAGGTTGCTTTCCAGAGGGGTGGAAATACATATATCGTATTGGGAAGTGGATAAATGTAATATTTGATGACCAGAAATCACCACCAATCAACAAACCTTCAACGACTGAGAAGAAAGATTCTCGCAGGTCTAGGGCTAGAGCAGATTCTTCTGGTGATGAAGAGGCTTTCTTAGAGATGGGTATGACGAGGAAAAAAGTGGCCACGTGGAATAGAGATAGAAAAGAGCAGGACCGCTTATATCATGAGGTGAATAACACTGATGTGACTGGGTTTGGTTTCAGGAGAAAAAACCGAAAATCCATCAGTGGGAGAGATAGTATTGGAGATCGTAGAAAAAGTTTGGTTAGTCTTGCTAGTGAGGAGGACTTGCTTGGGCGAAGGATGTTGGGGCTTGCAGGTCCTCTTACCAGGGTTGGTCGGTACGACACCTAAGTCACTCATACAAATAAACCAATTCTTCCATCTCCTCTGGGTGATCCTAGTCTAGGGTTAAATTTTGATCAGTAACGGAATCTTTAAAGAGAAAAATATCCATACACATATTACATTGGTTTGGAAACTTCTGGATAATTATCACTACGAGGTTTTTTTGTATTTTTAACTCTACTGGGACATGCCTCTCACATAGTTTGGATGTTGAGAGTGTCAACCATATAAGCCGCCGTGGATCAAGAAGTCTATTGTAACGGCAGTCGAAGCTCTGGAAAAAACTGGACCGAGCTCTACACAATTACACAAATTATAGATAACAAGATACAATTTTAAAGAAAAATCACTTTAAATATTGATGAATATTTTATATATATATTATACTTTTGTATATTCTGAACCTAGATAAACTCACTTTTTGGATTAAATAAAATTTATCCAAATAAAATTTTAAATTGCTACAAAACATTGATATTTTTATCATTACCACTTGTATATGGAAAAGGGATATGTTCAAGATAGAGCGAGTTGGTATTAACAAAATGACAATCTAAAAAGGAATTGAGTTAGGTTTGAACTATTAAATTATGAATTGTAGAGATACATGTACATTCCTGTACTTTGCCACTTGCTAAATTAGCCTAGAAAAAAAAATTGGTAAGTGAATCGGAGGTATCGGAAGTCAAGTGCGAGCCATATTATTCCCGATCAAATTTTGACCTCACAATTCTAACATTTGATATAGTGATCAACGAAGCGTTTATCCAAGCTGTAATTGCAGAGGCGTATATTCATAGTTCTGTTAATTTTACTTTTACAGCCAAAAAATTAAAATATTGTTCCAAGCACACTCAATCCCAGATTCCATGGAGTTACTTCGTCACGTGCCGAAATTACAACCAACCTCCATTGACACATGTCAGATATTGAGGAAACTTCGCTAGTGGAGTATATGAATAAAGTTGCCTTATTTAGTCTCTATACTAAGCCTCGTATACTACGTAGTACAGCAGAGTGGTGTGTTGACAATGAGATCAGTGATAAATTGGTGTGGAAATTTATCTAACGACACAAAGAGGAGTTGAAGGGTATGTGACACAGTGGTTTCAATAAATTGCACAACTGAGCTCAAAATTACTATGATTTTCAGCATTAATACAATAGTATTTGTGACTGGTGTGTTTTGGGACGCATCTAATGACTATCTGACACCTGAAAGACCTTATTTTGAAGCACCACACCCAATCAACCGATGTCTAGAACCTGAAAGAGAGAGTTTTTTTCTGGTGTTATTGAAAAAGTGTGGAAGAATTGTACTAGTAAGTGCAATAGAAGCTGGTCTGGTGAGAGATTAATTACAGGATGAGAGTCGCAAGTTCGTCACCTTGCTTGCGTGCCTCTATGAGGCTGGAAAGAGAATATCACCAGTTATAACCCTCTACTCTGAGAATGGAGAAATACAAGAGTCATGGCTAAAGGATTTTCCTTCGAACTATACCTCAAAACAAACCACATTTGCCACGTCTATCAACTGGTGGTCTTCGAAAAATTCGCTTTTTCCTGGTTTGAGGAATTTGATAAAGAGACTAATTCAGGTGGTCGAACGAGACTTCTAATTTTATACGGACGCGCCTCTCATATCATGGAAGATTTTATTAATTATGCTACAGAATATTATATGAACTAACTGTCAGGATGTTGAATCTCGGAGCTTGGCTCTTCCGTGTTTTCTGTGTCAGCCTAAGGCTTAACTGGAGTCATGGGTCTAGTCTGGTGTTTCTTGGCGTTATTAATATACATATATACATATATACATATATACATATATACATATATACATATATATATATATTTCTAATTTGAATCCCGCCTTCTTCTGGATGGTACGATTTGTAATTTCAGATCTGAGGTGTAACGCTTAAGTATGACTCTACGCAGGAGATATTGGAGTCTACAGCGAGTTGACGACGGTGAATGCAAAGATAAAAAAAAGGTGACAAGAGCTAGGATGTGACATTTGAGTCTCTACATATCCAAAAGAATCCATGGAAACTAAAGAATGATAGAAGAAAAATCTCACCCTCTAGAAGAAGGCGAGACTCAAACTAAATTTACATTTAAAAACGCTAAGAAATACCAGATCAGACCAAACCAAGATAAGACTCATAATACACTTCGACTCTCAACTCTCTTTCAAACATAATGTTACAAAATTGTGTGAGAAAGTACTCAAAGCTGCTCAACCCGGTGATTCGTGGTACAGCTCCTGGTACTCTGGTATCTGCAGTTGACACATCTATCGTCCCAGTTGCGACCTTTGGTATGGAAGTATGGTGTTCGGGGTTAAATCTTTAAACATAATCCGGAGTTGTGACCCCTCCCACGTCATATCTTTGCAATATCATCAAGTAATTCACTTGGCTTTAAGGGCTGCACTCTAAATAAAGAAAACACCGAACGTTATTCTTTACGGAGAAGGAGAGATTCCACCTGCTCGAATCCTCTTAGAAAGTGGTCGTCTGCGACTTGATGCACAAATAACATCATTGGAAGATAGCCACCTGCTACGCAGCCAGGCGTACGTATACCCAAATCTAGGTACGCTGAAATAAAAATTATGGGCTACATAGTCAAGACATCCAGAGACTCAGATGTTACGACCACAGAGAGCTTTCTGACTGCTATATTTATCATCAGAGAATGCGGAAAACCTACTTCCTCCCGCTTATTCATACATACAAAAAATAAAAGTAGATGGGGTTATAAGCAACGAATGGATCCGGTCAATCTCGCTATAAGATATTTGCGCCTACTTTGACGGCTCCTCAGAAAGATGCGAAAGGTCTTCTTGAGGATTTGCTCTTCAATGTGGTAGTTTAACATCCAAGAAAGACCAAGGAAATATACATGGAGGTGAAATATATGATGCCGAGATTTTAGGAGCAACTGTGACTACTAAAGCTGCGCTTTCTGTGAGACAAAGTGGGGAAAAATATTTGTTTTACTAGACAATCAAGCAATGGTCAAAGTACTTCAGACTGATAAAACAAGATTTTGCCTTCGACTAACTTAGATCTCTCATGACGTTGCCCATAAAGCTAATACGAAAGTTAAATGGGTGCCGGAGCACTCAAATATCCCAGGGAATGAAGAAGCAGACTCGAGCTGCACTTCAATCACTACCTTCTCGAAATATCCAACATAATTATACCATGCTTCCTTATTTACGCCGTCTAATGCATGTGCGGAGACAACAGCTTATCGATGAATGGTGGTCTACGGCTTGTTCGGCTCGATAAAATGTTCTGGACTTACAGATGCGCTATAGGAAGCCCCGAGAACTAAAAATGCCGCGTCAACTTCCACAGAAGCTAATTGCAGCAAGGATGGGGCATGGTGACTTTGCTACATAACATCGCAAGTTCAATCACGATGATGCGAAACTAGAATGAATTTGTGGACAAGAGATGTCTCCTACAAATTTCGTGCGCTGTCGAGCATACGCATGCTCAACGTGTACAATTAGGAAAGGAAAAACAATGGGCGATTTCATCCGCAAAAATTCTCGAACCAAACTACCTCTTTGAGTTTACGGAACCCTCCAAAACTACAGGATGTTTTGATAACTAATTTATAGGCTCGCTCTTTGCTATAAGCGAGGCCGGATTTTTCAAAATTTGTTGAGAATTGTGAATAATTCTGAGGAAAAAGAGTGTGTGGAATGCTAGATCGACTCATCAAATTTTTCCTTAATTATATTTTTTTGTTGCTCTCATTTATCGTTCTATATGTATGCTAAAATATTCTACATTTTCCTGTTCCTGATTCTATGCACATAGTTGATGCGAATGAGTTGGGTATACTTATAGTACGACCCCCACCGGTTCCACCAGTCCCGTATCAAAAGGACGAAGGGATCTGCATAGAATTCTAATAAAAATATAAACAAATACGACAAGACTCATGGTTTTGTGAAGTTTTAGGCAAGCACGGAAAACATGGAAGAACCGAGCTCCAGGATCCATTATCTTTACACTCAGCAATCTTCTTACCGCATGCGACCCATTTCATATAGCTAGCAGACGTTGATCTATTCTCACCACTTGATGTAGCCTATGATTACAATCTAAACAATCATATAGCTGAGGCATAAAGCCTTGCTACTATCACCATGTCTAAGTTCTAGATACTCTTCCACCCAGCCTGAGAATCTGCCGACACAGAGAAGATCATCAGGTCTCTTTTCGAGAAAAAAGGCTTAGAACCGTTTCAACCAAGTGTTGTACTGGATAAACTTATCTTTAGACAAGAGTCAAGTTCGGAAGATAACTAGGACCGCCCCTCCAGACTGTCTGTCGATTCTTATGAGTGTCGGACCTTTCTTTGAAAAATCAAAGATAAAAATCTAGCCCGTGAGAAGTTTCTTAAGCAGTGAGACCTCGTTGGTGACGTTATCATCAATCTTTCAAGCAAAAATGATGACATGCACCAAAACAAAGGGAAGTCTAAGGGAAATATTCAAGAAAGAATCTCACCGGGAAAAGAGGCGTCGCACGCTCAGCTATAGAGGTGACCAAGAGCTAAAACAAGGAATATTCTGTACTTTATCCAGGATCAAGCAAGCTACACAGTCTACAATTGAAGCAGAATACTTGGAGGCTACTCGCCTTACCCGCACATTAAGCAAAAAGAGGATGCAACAAGAGAAGAGGAATAGGGAAACAATTGAGTTAGTGGAATTCAAGAGATTACGAATTGAAGCGGCAGCTCAAAGGGTACAACAGAAGTCAGTACGTGCACTGGAGATTACGAAGCGTTAGAAAGAGAGACTCGCAGAGAAATTGTTCTCCAAGCAACCTAACCAATCAGTGGAGGAGAAAAGCAAGGTATAGAATTAAATATTATCGATTTTATGGAGCATGCAGGCGATTGACATGAGGAGGTTTGAAATCAAGGGGTAATATCAAGAATCGTTAGGGATGAGGCCTCCAGTGCATAGAGTGTACTTAAATTACTTACCATCTTTCCTAGATTATACTTTTTTTGTCTTTTTTTTTCTTTTTTCATTCGTTGTAAACACTACATTGATAAGTAATTGGAACGTTTGCTTGGACTTGGAAGGATTGGTTAAATGGTGAGTGGTGTTACGATAGCGCGTGCATTTGAGGTCCGATACCTTAAAATTTATTTAACCGCTCGCGTAAATTCTATATAAAATGTCTTACTCCAATTCAATGTGAAATTTCTTTCCGCAATGTTCATGTAACACAGTCTCGTGGATAAAACGTGAAACGTACATTATCCGTGCTTTAATGGGATAAAACTGTTTTTTTAATTATTTTATATTATAATTTATGTTGGGAAATGTTAAATGGCTCCCACCCTCCCTTCCCCCATCTTGACAAAATTATGTTGCGGCCACATTTTCAAATGATATTACCACCCCATCCCATAATTTATTGGCACTTTTCATAATTCCATTCATTCATTACCCAGGAAAGAAAGTCTGATTTTAAAACCTCTTAAAAAACAATATCGAGTTGGCGCAACTCATTTATTCAATTTTTCATAATATTATTCCATGTATTTAGATCTTAGAAAAATTAATTCTTTCACAGACACATATATGCACTAGCGTTCAAAAATTCTACGTGTTTCTACCACATTGGATAAATCTTATTGTAACCTTAACAAAACCTACAAAAAATTTAGCAAATCCTAAATTGTAAGGAGTTCTAAGTCATTTTTCGAGCAGCAATTTTTTTTTTTTTTCTTTTTTTTTTCACAAAAATAATGATGAATTGTACAATTTGCTGGGGTGTTTCCATCATGTGACTGTATGGAATTTTTGAACGCGTAATTCTAATACCTAGTAACACCCCAATTTGCCTTTATTACAGCCACAACTCTTGATGGCATACTTACAATTAATGATTGACATGAATTTTTGTGGATGTTTTTTTCAAGCTGCATCCAATTTTTCCATCAATTCATGCATACTATTGGGTGGTTTCGGGTACTCTCCAAGTCGGCGTTTGACCCGACACCAGAAGTACTCAATTGAGTTCAAGTCAGGCGATTGAGATGGCCATTTCATGTTGTTTATCCCCGTCGAAGCTAGCCAATTCTTTGTGGTCCTGGAAGTATGCTTGGAATTGTTGTCTTTTTGAAATAAAATGTCGTTTCTGGCGTTTGAAAGTAGCATATTCGCCACTTCATCGACGTTTGGAACCAATCAAGTAATCAGAATCCCAATTAACTGCTCTGAATTCATCCTACCGACTACATGACCCATCTCACTGACATTAAGCCAAGACATACAGTCCCAAATAATCACGCTACCACACCCAAATTTGAGCGTCTCTTGGACCACTTCTGGTGGATGGCTTTCTGGCTCTTTAGACCAGGCATATCTGATCCCATCGACATTAAGCCTATTGATCTTAGTTTTATCCGACCAAATGATTCTTTTCCAATCTTCTAGACTCCAGTTTTCATGTCCTAAGGTCCACTTTTATCGGGTTCTCTTGAGCGCCTTCGACAACTATGGTTTTTTCACCCTTTTGACTGCCCTCAGACCCTGCTCTTTCAAAGCGCGTCTCACTAAATGAGAAGAAAATTTATATTATCTCTCTAGATTGATATTTCTTGCTGCTTCCACTGCTGTTTTCATCCCACCATTAGCCATCATATGAGCCAGAGCTCGTTTGTCTCGAGACGTTAATATGCTAGGTCGTCCACGCATGGGCGGTGATGTATAATCTAGTAACTTGCTGCAATATTTATCCCCCTTAGATTTACCACAACCTACAATTTTTGATATTTTTTCTATTATTTTACCCTCATGGAGTAGGGTAGTGATGGAGGATATTTGGTCTTGTGAAAGCTTTCTCATCGTTAAATAATCTGAAATAGTTGATTTCAAATCGATTATGACTGCTACAAATGATTTCAAGCTACTTATAGAGACGAATGAGTTAAAGTTTCTAGCTCAATTGGGCATCAATTGCAGGCTCTGCGTCATGATGAAATGATGCATTTAGAAATTCTACAGAGTCACCTGATGCATACACCCCAGCAATATGTACAATTCATCCTTATTTTTGTGGAAAAAAT
>JAHYSP010007840.1:0-12592 GCA_019455505.1 Pleochaeta shiraiana | reverse complement strand
GATTAGTGATCAGTACGGTTAAGCGTACTCTTTAACTGTATTAATTACTGTCAAAGCCAAGGCAGGTATATCCTTGACTGTTAATGACGACCAGTCGATTACTAATTTAACCTACAATTTCAACAACAACGAATTCTTCTTGTAGTTGTAGACTGCATAAGATCCAAATCGAGGAGTATGGGGGTATTTTTTCGCTTTATTCAGGACAGCACACCTATTCATATGACGGCAGTTTTTAAAGACTATCTTGAGGTACATGGAATTGAACCTATGGCCTGGCCTCCTTGCTCTTCTGGTTTGAATACCATCGAGAATGTATGGCTGTAATAAAAACTTACATAAAGAATAGTTTTGGGGATTCTGATCAGGGGAAGTAGGGGAGACGAGGTGAGGTTCTTCCACTTTTATAGGAGGCGTGGCTAGAATGTACACAACCTGAGAAGTTTATTCAAATTCATTCTGGGATGCATGCTAGATATGACGATGATATTTGAGTCTAAGGCGGATATATCAATCAATAGTCATTGTGATATAAGTAATGGCAGTGATGTATAATTTTGTCTATATTGCCCATAGAGATAATTTTATCTATAACTTGAGCAGTCTCCAGTAAGAAATTTAGGTGGAAAACGAAGATGGTTATTCAATTTACAAGAAAAAAGCTAAATATAAGATTCCAATCAAACATATTGCTCGTTGCAGCTATTCCCTTGTTCTTTTGGGGTTAACTCTGGACGAGCTCGTTCGTCCCGCAGAAGATTTGCGCCCCAATCTTTGTTGTTCGTGTAATGATCTACCGCTAAATCTGTAACAATTCCTGCCGGCAGAATTTTAGCCCTACCATCCTATACATTTACTAAAAGATCGTCGTAAAAAGANNTTATAAACTCAATGTAATTTTATACTAATAATACTGTTCAGCAGTAAATCAGATTTTCGAGAATTTCTATTGAATTATGATTTGGTTTTTAAGACAAAATTCAGCTGAACGCTACAAAATATTGATACAGAATTTTCACCTCAGCCAAAAAGTATCTTAACAGACCCGATCATTCCAAATTCAAATTAATTTATTAATTGCCTCATCACTACTTTGTAGCTATTATGTGTCATAAAATACCAGTTTTAAGTTTTTGATCGGATTCATGTAATGTTTCTTTCGACCAAGTTAACAATGAAATTATTCATGCCTGGTGCTGAAGCTCTCTAAGACACAGTTGTTGGCAAGCATTATTCTCTTTCTTAACTAGTAATAGATACTCAAGGCGTTGTTGGATGTCACTTGCTAGTTTCTTCTTAACATTGGTGATAAGATCTGATTTTATCGTTCCTGTCATAGGATATTTTCCTCTGAACTTTTCTAGCATCTGAACTGCCCAGTTTTGTTCCAAGGCATTGGCTTCTCGCCCGGGTCCATCATCCATGACTTGTATGTCAAATGGTGTTTGATTTACTGGCACCACCGGGTATTCTGCATAATACGGAGGGTGGAAATTTTGTTTCATTTCTTTGGATAAAAGAGACTGTCTTTGTAGTTCAGATTCAAGTTTATGAATTTTGCTAAAACAGGTCGCTGCAAGTTTCTCTTCGATGTTATTTTTCTTGTTTAAAGAAAAATTTTGACGAACAGATTCCGGGTGAAAATTAGCTGCATTACTTGCAGGTCTGGTTTGCTTTATCTTAGCAGAGGAAGCTCCAGGTATTACTTGACCCATGCCATTTTCAGAATTTTCTTTGTAAATGTTACAAGCCTGTACTGTTTGTAGAGGAGGGCGCTCTAGATTTATCGATTGTTGTGATTGTCTCATCGATATTTCTGCACTGCCCATAAAATTGTATTTCATTTGAGGCTTAAATTCGGCCACATTCGGGTTTAATTGTTCTGGCGAGTTTCTAGATTTATTCGCTTTGTGATTTTCATCTAAATCACGCGATCCGCCCTTCAACGATCGATCGCAACTTTCAAAATCCCTTAAGGCTTTCAGAAGTTCTTCAATCAGATGCCGATCCCCTTTCCTCATTTGAGCGACACATATCATAATTTCATTGATAATTTCGAGTAGGACCCTACTGCAGGACTCAGCAGTGTTGGAACTAAGAAAATCTTGAGTTTTTTGTACAGAAGTTGGACCAATAGTTTGATTATTTTCTAGATTGTCTGGTCCAACTGGTGTAATAGTCGAGTCATGAATATGATTCTGTAGAGCTGGATCACTTATCGTAAGTTCACGTTGCTGGAAAGAGGGATTTTCTTGGTTTGAAGAAATCTTAGTCTCAAGCTTAAATTCATTTTCACGACCCTCAGTTGAAGTTTTACACTGGTTTAATATTTTTCTGAAACAAAACGGGAGATTTCTTGGTTTTTGAATTTGGGTCTCCTTGCCTTCATCACTTGTTTTATTGATGTAAAATGAAGCAGATATTGGAATCCACTGACAAAATGGAGCATAAATTTTAGGTTTTGGAATCGAGAAGACTTCTAACGGTTTAATATCAGATAAAAGAATTACCGATTTTAATGGAACATAAGGTGTCACCCAAGGCCAGTCGATAAACTCCCAGTCAGAAAGTTCGAAGCTATTATCAAGGCGCTGTGGCGACAATGACTTATCACCAACATGGACATCGCTATTTTTCCTAAATTTCTCAGTCCGAATATTAGGCAGAAAGGTATCTACATTAATGGCTTTCCTAATATTTCTAGGGTTCATATTTGTGATTCGCCTAGCAAGCATCGAGTTTGGAGACCTCTGGTGGTATTTAGCATCTTGTGGGACACAAGACTTAGGTTTATTTGAATTAAGAGAAATTATTCTAGAAGAAAACGGCCGTCGTGGACTAGAATTACAACTGATTTCTTTACTAAAATTAGTAGGATTAATATTTTGAGATTTCCTCTCATCCCTCTTTGGGATTTCATCAATATTTTCATCTTTCTTCTTGGGGCTAAGTTTGATAGATGGAGGTGGTCTCATCCTTGATATTGATGAGGGTGGTGCATGGACCTTGCCACCTATAAGAGATTTAGATGGAGACTTCGAGAGAGCCGATGTAATTGACTGAGGGACTTTTGTTGGAATTGATCCAGTTGGTTTAATAGTCGGTCGAGATAGTTTTGTTTCCCGAACACCAATATTTTCATCTCGTTTGATACTCCGAGGTCTTTGAAGTTCGCCCATATTCAGTCACTTTATTTTTGAAGTTAATCCAATGGTGCTGAGGATTATTGTATATGACCAAAATTAGAGACTGTAGGTTTCTAGTCAGTATTTTTTCCTAGAATGGCTGTGATAGCTCACATAAGAGTCCTCGACGTATTTTTACAGGCTCAAGAATTGAAGAGATTGTATGAAAGCAGAATACCAATTTTTTTTCAAGACAGCTTACCAAACCAAAGTAATGATAGTGAACAAAATGAACATCTGGAGCTATTAGCTATGTTTTGATCGGGATTGTATATTGAAGAGATATCGAAAATTCTAAGCACAATTTTGTGGCTTGTCAAAAATGACGGAAAGAACATTCTGTTAAGCCAAATTACATTAAAGGTTGATACAAGATAGGTAGGTGCTATTAACTTAAACATTATTTATAATCTTTATGAGGTGTTGAAATTCTAGATCAATCCAAGTAAGCTATATTTTTGCCTGAAAAGTTTAATTCTAATCAAGATATCGTGACAGTATGGGAGCTGAGCCATTGTCCAAATTTTGTCTTAGAAAAAGCAATTAGTTTACGTTTGAGCGTTCGCTAATTGGAGAAACATACCGGATTTCTAGTTTGAATAAACACAGTTCCTGGTCCAGTAAACTTGCATACTAATCCTTCTCCCGAAGACAGCCCGGAGATAATACCACCAGAAATACGTTCTAATACATACTTTGTGTTCCAGGCAACAAAGTAACCATTGTCAACGATGTACTTCTCTCCATCATCAAGATCTTTGCGGATTATTGCCCCGAAACTTGTGATCCACATAATCCCATTGCCACTTATCTTAAAGATGTATAAGCCTTCACCACTGAACATGGCTTTTCCAATTCCCTGTCTCTTGTAATCTTTGATGACACCCTGAGTGCATGCTAAAAAAGCATCTTTAGCAACAGACCAAACTTCATTGCCTGTCAAACAAATGTTTGTAATGTCACCAAGAAATGGAGGTGCAACAAGCAGCTCTCCGGGTCCGGTGAAGGTAGAGCTCGCCAAATCCCCACCAGCAATTAATTTCTTGACAGAAAATTTTATTGTTCCTTTCAGTGTTATAGATGGGCTCATAGCAATCATCACACCTGCTTCACGTTAATTTGAAGTCTCTTCAAGAGAATCACAAGCCTGTACCGGGTTTCACTGTCAGCGGGTACCCTGGTGCAAGCTGGAATGTCAAGATACTATTACTATCTCTATGGCTAATCCGATAGCTACCACCGTTAAATGTTCCCACATCATCTTGTGGTACACTCAATAACTGACCATCACTTGCTGCAGAAGTCTTTTCGTCAGGGGTTCCAAAAGGTGGGAAAATTGTTGCTGTTTTCTCAGGAAAGTGTAAATTTTGCCCTTGATTAGTTGGAATAGGTGATGTGGAATATTGTGATGAATGCCTATATGATGTGCGATGAGAGAAATTGGACGATGACTGTTGGTTCCGTTTATGTGAAAAAGAAGGAGAAGACTGCTGAGACAGACATTTATGCTGAGCCTGGGATTGTCCAGGAACATATTGCTGTGGAGTGGAAGTAGATTGAAGAGGAGGTGGGTAGTAGACTCCTTGAGAGATTCCCTGAGGAGGCGTTTCAGTTGATATGGCGTGTTCAACTTGATCCGGAATCTCGCTTGGAGGGGATGTGGGAGCCGAAGTATCGAAATGAAATTGCGCTTGAGCAGCGGTAAATGGGGCAGTTGGCGGAGGCGCAAAATATTGCAGAGCTATCAGTAGATGGTGAGCTATGACTTTGCTTTGACAGAAACCTTGCAGCATACCTTCATTACCCTCCGGTGGAGCTAATCTAGTTAGAAAGCGACTCTCTTCCCGCACTTAGACGAGGCGAGAGAGCACTTACGAGGATAATATTTTGAATCCATACTGTTCGTCTTACTGTATCTTAAGATCGGAACTTAATCTATCAAATCAGTTCCAGATGAGTTATTTCAGCCTTGCTAGCTCCTAAGGCATCAAGTCTTGGATTTTTCTTACCCTCCACAAAATTGTAACTATATTTCAGATGAGTTTTGATCTCAGACATAAAAAATTTAGGTCAGGAAAATTGAAATGCTGTTTTTTACTAAAAATTTAAACAATGTTGGGGCAACGATGGTATAATAAGGAACCAATAATCACGTCAAACTGAATTTCCACTCGCGACATCACAATTTAGCGATATTGGTTAGCATAACAGTTAGCATAACTTCAAAATTTTCATAAATCTTGGAATCGCGAATTAAAAGTTTGTTTCTTTAGACTATTTTATATGCCTACAACTTTTCCAAACTTTTCGTCCCCACGAACTATCGAAAGGATAATTAGATGAATTATTGGCATTCATGGAAATTTCCAAGTATTACTGCTTTGCTGATTCAACCAACCATTCATGGAAATTTATGTTTTACCCTCCAATACCTAGCATTCGCCAAGACTTGCCGCCCATGTAAAGTGTCACAAATAACATTTTATATTTCCACCAACAAAATTACAACTCTCCTAACAATTCAACCTTGCTGTCTACGTCTTTTACCGACTTGAGCCGAAAATCCAGTTTTAATAGCTGTTACAGATCTCCTAGAGCCACAAGAGTTGCAAGTGATAAAGTACAATCTATTTTCCCCTTTATTTAATTCCGTGTCGGGAGATCTACAGGTTTTGCAGGTGACATATTCCACTAAATACTTGTTAGAAATGATCATCGATGAAGTTAATTTGTGCTCACTAATATATCTTCTTAAAACGTTCTCAATTTGCTTTTGTTGGAAGCGACCCTTGATAACCAAGCGTCTACTTCCATCTACAGAGCCACTTGTACCTAACTCTGCAAACAGATATGATGTAACATGTTCGTCAGTTCTCTTCATACGTTTGCAAATTTCGGCAATATTTGCGAAGATGGTCTTTTTGTTACCTTCACGCAGGCACTGCGGTGGAGGTATTTTGTAGCTCTTCGAACCGCTGGACAAGTGATCCGGGTTTTTTTGAGCTAAAAGAATAAAGAATCTCGATAATAACTTGTCATAAGGGATTTTTACTTCAGAATCATGCTGCCATAGCCCGGTACCTTTTTCCATAACACCCTCGTAAATTTCGGGTGACACATTGGAGCCAGCAACGGTGTCACCTTCTTTGCCCTCTATTTGGAGAGCAGCAATTTTGGCAGCAAATTCATCCTCAGGAGTATCTTTGGGTTTTTTACTCTTCTTTTTTTTTTTCATGCTACTCAAATCTAGCCCTCCATCTTCAACAGGTACACCACTCTCTTCTTCTACTGGCTTAACACTTTTCTTCTTCTTTTTCATACTCTTGAGCATGTTAGACACCTCATCATTAGTACCCGAATCCTGAACAGTGGATTTGATGTTATCATTATTGCCATTTAAATCAGATAAAGCTTGTGTTGTAGGCGATGTACTTGAGGGAGCTGTTTGAGCCCCATCATTTCTGCTGTTATTCTTATTATCTTCGACATTTATTGAGCCATTTAATTCGATAGATGATGCATCTTCACTGAATGCCACAGCCTTGCGCGCTTTTATCTCCTAAGAGGACAAAAGTGTAAGTAAAGGTTTATAACATAATTTAGGAAAAGTGAAAAGGTTTTGAAGACACGGAAAAATTTAGACTTACTTCTGCCATTTAAACGACTTAAATGAGTTTTGTAAATTAGATTTACGAGTTGAGGCTGAGATAATGAGTTATTGAGCTAAAAGAGTCGTTAATAATAGTTGTTATGTGCGCCTCGTGACTTTGAACGACACAGTCGGTCGGCACAAGCGGTTGTGTTTGGAAGGAACAAAAATGAACAAAAATGATTTTAAATTCAGATTAGTGAACTATCTATTAATATCAGCGAATGTTAATCAATCCAATTAGTTAGACCTATCTATTATACGATAAGTTTACATATTTTGATAGCACTCGATAAAATCCAACTGCGCCAGAGTAGATCTATCACACTGAGTCAATTACAACATTAACGCGCTTCATCGTTGCTTTCTTACGCTTAGGAGCTAGCTATCTTCTGAGTTAATTTCTCTCTCAATATATCTTAGGTTCATATCCAAAATAAACCTTTGCCCTCTCAACACGAAAAACTGGAGGCTCAGGCGGCATTTCCTTTTGGAAATCACTTCTCTTCTCTCTGTCCTATTTTCCCACAGCATTACGATTCTTTTCAACCATGTGCTCGTCTTTGTATGATGAAATTGCGAGGATTCATTTTATTTCTAAGATCTCTTGGTGCGTCTTTCTCTAAATACTTTGACTTCATTATTTAAGAACAGGAGTCTGTTAGAAACAGAAATATCATTGAGAATAGCTCGCTTCAAAGAATTATACTTGTTAAATGCCCAATCTATGAAGAAGTCAGGTGAAGGGATTCATGTAGAGTTACCAGTTTTTCTGTTGCTATATAAACATATATAGGCGGCTTACCGATAGCAGTTTGTGACGGGTTCCACCTAGCGCATTCGCAGGCGCACAAGTTAGCATATCAAAACTTTCTGCGAGCAAAACCCTTGGCGAGAAGTAAACGATAATCTATCGGTAAATGTTTCTTGATGTTTCAATATTTGTTTTCATCTGGAGCAACCATTAAAAAAAGTGACAGTTACTTCTCTCAGACCCAGGCAGCGCAGGATCAAATTTCAGCGATAGCCTTCTTACGCCGTACGAAATCATGGAAACCTTCACGCTCGTTTTCTAGGACTATTTGCGTTACATAGATAGATGATCTACCAGAGATTGACATACTGACCAACACTATTGGAAACGACAGCATGTACCCCGGAGCTAATGTAATATATATAGAACTACTAACTGATTGCTAGAAAATCACATCTCATCATGTTACACATGTAATTTGTGCTTGGCTTCGACTCGGATAACCCCTCATGATTTAATCCAACTAATATTGTTTTTCATTCAAAGGTCGGACTGGATCCATCAAATGTGAAAGATTGGTAGCCCATAGCACTTTCTTTCCTGTCTGGCACAGAGGTTGGAAAAAATCATAACTAGAAAGATGTCTAATATAGGAATAAACCTAGATGTACTTAATCAAAACTATGTCGGTGCACTACCAAAGCGTTAATTCTCTGACTTTGTTACTTGCGCGGTTCACGATACTGTTGAAGCTTGTACTTAGAATTGGTTATTTAAGTTTGCGACAATTGACGTCCAAAGGGGTTTTCTCCAAACCTGCACAATCGTCTACTAAGAATATAAACATAGGGCTGGCCCGACTCAGTTCTCCGGTGAATAGCAACGTTTTTTCATAAGCGAAAAGTCCAGATCCGATACAGGGGAAGGTAACTCGAACAAAGAATTAGTGTCCGATGACATTGGTATCCTTCGTATATGGCGTAATGTTACAGAATAAGTAGCTTTGACTCAACTGGAGGTTGATAAATTATCATAAAGGACAAACAGAATTTCTGTACATTTTAATATCTAAAAGTCTGAGGTAAAATTTACTGCGCATAATTGGGAATCACCTATCCGTTTACGGGTAAATGATGTCAGAATTAAACCTACAGAGCATATTCGATGGCTAGAAACTTATCTTGAATCATAGTTGTCTTTTCAACATCATGTAGCAACATATGTCGCCGGATCAATTGTTGTCGATGCAAAGCAGAGCAAGTCCAGTAAAAATCAGTTTATTGCGAAAGTCTAGAGAAATAATCTAAGGGAACAATCTCTTCTTTAAGTACACTTCAAATTCAATCTCCTAAGATCTACTTAGGAGACCTTTGTGCCAGTCGTCAGCTTCCCTTAGCTTCCATTAGTTTCCACCAGTTTCCATCAAATTCCATCATATTATAATGTAAATCGTCGACTTCTTCACAGCTTTTCTAAGAGAATCTTCTCTTTTCCCATCGACTTTCAACTAACACTAATCTGTTGTTAACTTACCCATTTGTTGGATGGAAATATTAATGCGCGCACTAAAAATTATCAGCGAGGCTTTTGGGGAAGACTTCTTGGGAAAATCAATTGTTATCAACAGTAAGCGATTGATCATGTAAATTAGTTTTCCCAATATTTTATATATGCGCGGTTCACGGAAAGAATGGAACTGGAAATTAATTAGTAGTTAACAGAATGAAGAGATGAGAAAATGGGAGCGATAATTTGTATTTAAAAGGGAAGACAGAGGCCCATCAGGAAGATAAGCAATTCGAAATCCGATAAAAAGACTTTCAAACCAAATTTCATACTGTTTAATACCATTCCATTGGGTTGTGTGTTTAAAGGTTTAACAATGTACTGGCGCAGCCAGTTCTTACTGCAAAGGATCTAACCTGTAACATTATGGTGCGGAAAAGCACTCTAAGTTGCTCATACTATTCGAAATAAGAACCCTTAAAGAAGGGGTTTAACTCCTGATCTCTCAGTAATTGCAGTCAATTAGAACATTATTTCAGTAAAGACTTACGGCGCAGAGGTATGACGGCCAGGCAGGAAAATACCAACGGCAAATGGGACCGTGATACTTACTATATTGCAGCTGTGCAAGCTTAACGATAAGTTTGTATACATAGTACATAGGGCATTTCTAATAGTATGAAAAATTACGCCAACCAGAGTCCTCCGTTGAGGACCCACGCCAGCGCTTTTTCTTTTGAAGGAAAACTTTCTGCGGATTACTGCTGGACCCAATTATCCAGTTAACCATGACCCAGGTACACAAGTACGAATAAAGACTTCGTCTATTAAGTCACCTAAAAATCAGGTTTCTGAGTAAGCATTCAATTAATTCAGATATCAGAAAGTGCCTAATAATCGCTTACTCCATACACCCTTGTTTAAGCATCAATATTAAATGTAGTGGGAGCTCAGCAAGAATGGGTAGAATCTACTTCTTCAACTGGTATTTACGCTTAATTAAATGACTCGCAAAAGGGATGCGGCTGCTCCGCGTAGTGATTTATCTCTCAAAGTGGTGCAAGAGGCGAAGCATTTAAGTGTTAAACAAAAGCAATTGATGGCCAAATGCTGTAGATTTTCTACATGGAGAGAAAATTATCTAAGATCGATGGAAATTTCTGTATACCTTTGATCTTTTCTATATCTTTTCTTTTTCTTTTTCTCTTTTGATTTTACGCTAGTATTACTAGCATTCTTATCGATCTTCATATAAGAGTGCCTGGCCATATTCTTTTCGTACTCTTCTCCCTATAAGCTGGATCAGGCACAGCCTTTAACATGAGGAACACTACTTTTGAGAAAGATCATGGTAGTCTGTATGGTGATCATGCTTGCAAAGTAGAGCCTCTTTGTGCAACCATGGCACTCAACGCTGAACTTGCAGCTAGACGAGGAGTTGAGAAGATCTCTATACTGCTGGATAATTCTGCAACTAAATCTCCAGGGCCAAGAATAGATAGATCTGCCACATCTATATGGGCACAGCCCAAAACAGTCCTTCTCATTTGATCTATTTCCCGGAGTTTTAACAATTGGATATCGTTGAAATCTAAGAAAATCAATTTAGGTAGGGGAAGCAATTTCAAAATCAATACATCTCATGTATTGCTATTTATTCATTTGAGATTTCAAGATTTAGTTAAAGCATTAATCATATCAAGTACAACTCATCGATCTAGGTTCTTGAAATATCAATTCATCATGGTAATACAAATTCCCAGTTCACAGATATCTAGTGCAAAAAAACTTAGTCCTAATCGAAAGCTCTGTTGGTCATTGTGCAAATATCTTAGAATAAAGATCTAGAATCGGATACATCCGATGAATCTAACGACATTGATGATTCTGATTTCGATGAATTCTTAAAGCTCGTTAAGTCTCCTGTGTCAAAAAACTAGAAAGACCTAGACCTTTTAGAAAAATGTACAGAGATCCCATATTATATGATAAAACAATAAAAAAGACATGGAATCAAACCGAACGTCAAAACTTTATTCTCCTACTTCTGTTGCAGGCTGGGCCTCAAATACATTTTTACCAACAGCTAAAAAACCATCTTCATGTACCAAACCATCTTGTATTTCATATTCTGTTATGTTGTTATCTGTACCAAATCCAAATTTTGTTCCTATCTGTTGCTCGTCTTACGATCAATTTACTCGCGCTTCTTACTATAACTCTACTTTGTTAGTTCCGCCTTTCACCAAATACTCTGTTTCCATGAAATTTCCAAGATTTATTGCAAATACACATGAGATGGGCTGTGCCCTTGCAATAGTAGCTGAACTGCCTCTGTTGCCCAGCCAAGATTAGACCCGACACTCAGGACGTCTCAAGGGAAAAAAGGTAAATAAACTCCCCACACACTCAAAATTCTTAAGTACTTAAAAGTATAGAACGTCTTCATAGTTAGCTCTTTGGAGAAAATAATAAACAGTTTTGTAACATCGTTTTTTTGCAGTTAGCATTCGCCATCGTTCTTTTAAAACACCTCATTGTACTTTCACGTCTAAATCGGATTATTCCAGCTCTACAATTATTTGTTATACCTGTAATTACCTTACAGTCTCTATCTTATTTCAATCGTTCAATCGTTCAATCTTTATCTTCGCCGATAATCTCATCAGAATTGCCATCGTGAGTATTGCAAGAAAGCTGCTGCTCTGGATAACGAAGAAAGACCTGAAAATGTAGACTGCGCAGATTACAACTATCTATCTTAGGCCTATAAAATAAACCGACTACCGGCCAGTGAGCCGAGTCGTTGAGTACAGTATTTAACGAGGGTGGGGTGGTTTGGGATAGTGACAGGTGACAGTGAGTACGAAGATTGATTCAGCTGTGGTTGATGGCGCTCAGATGAATATTGTCATGGTTTAACTCACACTGGTGGGTCGGATGGTGCAGTGGTATGCCATCCGGCCAGGCCTTCTAAGTAGAGTTTGGGTAGCCTTGACACCTGCCCCACTTGAGACGGAAGACCACTGGTTCGAATCCAGTAGACCCTACCTTCTTAGGGAGTGAAATGTATACATTGATGGAGGTGCACTTGAACAACCAAAGGTTATTTGAGAATTTTCCCTTTGATGGATATTCACGGAAGAGAAGTACAGGAGGTAACTTCATTTCTCATAGTGGTATTCGCAAATGCTGTATGAGTGTGAGTGTCCAATTAATCTAAATCACGTACTCATGATCTCTTGTCCTTGATAGTCTTAGACTCCATAAGGACGATAAGCTAAAAAAAAAAAAAAACTCACACTGGTTGTCACATTTAACGCTGCAATAGAAAGTTAGTTGTGACTCTAGATTAAGATTTTAGCGCTGGGTTCTGGCGTTACGCGAGGAAAATTAGATTTGGTTTCTAACAGATTTTAGCACTGGATGTTAGGCGGCTCGCCAGAAAAGAGCTTGTTTAGTATTGTTTAGTATTGTTTAGTATTGTTTAGTATTGTT
>JAHYSP010007832.1:5128-15298 GCA_019455505.1 Pleochaeta shiraiana | reverse complement strand
AATCCGACACATCTACTTCCCCCTATGATAAATTTTGGAACTTTTTTTTAGCGCCAATACAGATCAACTATGGTTTTCACTCTTGTTGATCTGTATTGGCGCTAAAAAAAGTTCCAAAATTTATCATAGGGGGAAGTAGATGTGTCGAAGCGTTATATTGCATCACCGAAATCAATGGCCTTATGGAGATCATATCATCTATATGGAGTACTATCTTCTGACAGTACCCCTCAGAGTCGATAGATCCCCATATTTTTTCCCAGGCTAAACAAGGACCTTTCTCTTGCGCTACGAAAGTGCTCCAGCGCACAAAATAATTTTTTTCCTTCACTTTTTCACCAATACAATCGCTATTGTATTATCCGCAAGCCTAATTTGTATCGTTATTCTGAGAAAGACTTCTCACCTCAAAAATATTATTCTAACTTCTCTTGTGACCCATCTTTTTATGTGATCAACATCCTGGACCCAGGTTTCACAGGTTCAGAGAATAGACTCTTGATTATCAGTGGTCCGGTCAATATGAGCTTCTACCAATTCTTTCCGCTTTCTTCTTATATCTAAAGATGCCGATGGCACTCGGCGTACATCTTATCGCTTAAAACCTCTATAGCGAATTAATCTTTGACAAAAACCGCTCACTAGCACCCAAATACCTGAGTGGGTCAGTCGCAAGTTCCAGGAGGATCAATCTTTTATTGTAAGGAGAGACATGATAAACTCCATGATTTTATAAACCTCAAAAGAAAGAGTCAGTGGGCTATCTATATTTTTCTTTGGGATGAAATTGCCTCGGCGCAGTGCTTAATCTATTTGCCCACAAGAAATCTGCAGCTATTTGATCATGATTTTTATCAACATCGTGGAGCCCATTGACCTTAGAAAATTTACTAAAATTGATTCATAATTTCTCCGAAGTTTTAGTCAATATTGTGCACTGATCTCTTGCCAACTTTTTGAATTGAGCCATCGAAGGTGGCATTAAATGTCGTGTCTAAGGGTGGATATATCTGCAGGATGAGTTTAAATACAAATCAAGTAATACTTTGGTGATTGACGGATATTTAAAACAAAAATTAGGTATCTAAGGAAACTAAATATAATAACTCGGATCGCAATAATTAGGCTTATTGTTAATAATGATGACGATTGTGATGAATGCGAAAATGAAGATGGTGAGTTTGTAGAAAGTTCAATTAGTGATAGTATAATGTGAACTTGGATAGTGTGGGCGTGAGAGGGAAAGAATAAAATATGCAATAGAGTAGCTGCCTGAATGTCCGGGATAAAATTTTAGACTTTGGCTAACCTGCTTACTAGCAGGGCCATGGCTCCACATTTACCCACTGTTAACTGATTACATGTCATTATAATCCGAGATAACCATTTGTGGCTCTTGTTTATTCAGTGAAAGATATATTTATAAACAATTGTAAAATTATGTTATCAAGAAGCAATTGTTAGTCATAAAACAATCTTTCCAGTTGGATCCAAATACTCGCGGAGCTTTTTAACCAAGGAATGGATTGTTAAATACAAAAACGAAACATGAAATGTGTATGTGAGTAAAAAAGTTTGACATATTTAACTGAAAAGTTTAAGTTGTTGTTTCAACTGTTGTTTGAAATGGTCTGCTTTTTCTTAGAAAAGTTCGTAACAAACCCCTCTCACGAATTTTTTTCTCTGATATAAATAGAACTACATACAGGGATTGCGTTTCTACAGTGATCGGCGATGCCATTCAAGGCTATTTAGGGCTATCCAGGGCAATATCCCAGCTAGTTCTATTTGTTCAATTTTAACTTCTGCCTTCAATAGTCATCGCAGTGCCACGCCAGGCAACCTCTTATCACCAGAGAATAATACTTCATCAATGGTTTCAGACGAAACCCCTCCCCTAATTCGTTCTCGAACTGCCTATGAACCGACGCCTATAGGAGATCAAACTCCGCCGAATGGTAGCGTGTTCGAAGGAATTACCAGCACGCAAAGAAGTAATAGTAATAAGTCAGCAATTGGCTGCCGTCGAAAAAGAGGAAGTTCAATCACAAATAACTGCAGTACGATCGGTGCCGCAATTGTTGCTGCAAATAGCTCTATAGTTCGTCCATCTCCAATTGCACCTAAAATTACTGGGTTTGCTGTGGCAAGTAAGAAGCGGAATAAAGATTTTCACCAATTGTTTCGTAGCGTTCCCGAAGATGATTATTTAATTGAGGACTATGGCTGTGCACTTCAACGAGAAATCCTAGCACATGGGAGGCTTTACGTTTCAGAGGGCCATCTTTGCTTCAGCAGCAACATATTTGGATGGGTTACAACTCTAGTGATGAGTTTTGATGAAATTGTTTCTGTTGAAAAGCGAAGTACCGCCTTAGTGTTTAAAAACGGGTTGATGATTACCACTTTGCACGCTAAAAATGTCTTTGCTAGCTTTACGAGTAGAGACTCGACATATGAACTGATTGTTGGTATCTGGAAACTTAGTCATCCCAGTTTACGGAGCTCTCTTAATGGTGTACACATTTCCGAAACCGGTGGAGGTGATAAAACTGAAAAAGATGAGGGTAATATTAATGGTAGTCAAAGTGATTCGGATCTTGGCGAGGATGTAGATGAAGACGAAGAAGGAGAAGAGGAGGAGGATCTCTACGATGAAGACGATAGGGAGAAAATAGAAGATGAAATAAGCTTAAATAATCCTGAAGAGAGTGTAATTGGGAGTGATCTTTCCCGAAAGGTCATTACCAAACAAGCATCTTGTGGCGCTATAACGAAAAGTGTTTCTACAGATAAGCTAAAGGAAATAGACCCGCCTGGAAACAGTGTTGATGATTTTCCTGGTCCTCCAACTCATGCCCCAACCGAGTGTTCGGATCTAGATAGTCACTACCCTAAAATTGCTGCCGATGATATCATACCAGCTCCGCTTGGCAAAGTTTGGAGTCTTGCATTTGGATCTGAATCACGCACATGGTTTCGAAATTTTCTTACGGTAGACCAGAAATGTTTTGACTACACTTTAGATGAGAATGCTAAAAAACCGTTGGGACTAGACAATAGAGTTAGAAATTTCACTTACACCAAACCACTCAATGGATCTATTGGACCCAGACAAACAAAGTGTATTTGCACTGAGACGCTAGAGTTCCTGGATTTTGAAAAATCTATTAATGTTACCCTCGTCACTCAAACACCTGATGTTCCTAGTGGTAGTGTATTTTCCACAAAGACAAGATATTGTTTCACATGGGGACCAAATAACAGTACCAGGCTACAGATAACTTATGTGGTTGATTGGACGGGCAAGAGTTGGATCAAAGGTTAGCTTTAACACTTCTATGATGCATTAGACTAACATCATTTTTAGGCCCAATTGAGAAAGGCGCAGCCGATGGACAGGGTCAGTATGCTAAAGATATAGTTGCTGCCCTCAAAAGTACCGTGTCTTCGCGCCGTAATCCCGTAACATTTATGAATAAAAGCAAAAAAGGTCGTCGCAAGGGCAAAGAAGGCAAGTCAGCTGGACACATACCCAGTAAAGATTTGGTATCAAAGTCCAGTTTTCAAAACTGGGGCTCGTCCGAGTCTCTGCAAAGTTTCTTTGGGCCAATTACAAACATCCTGAGACCTTTGTTAACAGGAAATATCATGTACGGTCTATTGGTTGGACTTCTTGTTGCATCATGGTTTCGCTTTGGGTTTGTTAAAAGCGGAGGAGATCAAGCAGATTTTGGTTTGCATGGAACTCCAGGAAGAATTGCGGCATATGAAGAAATGTGGAGAAAAGAAGAGAGTGAACTCTGGAAGTGGCTCGAGAACAGGGTTGGGATGGAAATTTTGAGAGACCTCCCCCTTGAGAGGAAAGAAATGGATAAAAGACTGCAAGACGAAACCCATATGCAGGAACGGGAAATTGAGGATGCCATAAAGATGACAGAAGAAAGGCTTCATGTCTTAAAGAAGAGTGTTGAGGCTGCGCGAGCAAATAAGGCGAGAGAAGATCCTTGTCTCAATCGAGCATTAGGTGATAACCAGCCGAGTAGTTGCGGAGTTAAATCAGATAAAGATCAGGACGACGTGGTTTAAGTTGAAATATTTATTCTTTACTGCTCATTGGAAAATTGAGTCATTAATTTGCGCAATTAACTAGCGGAGTTTGGGGATCTATCATTATGGTGCATCAATTATTACACACTTTAGATATATATATTGACCTAGACACAAGTCAGGATTGTAATAACTAATCTTGCTGGTCTCAAGTTGTACGGGTTGTACGGATTATAACTAAATTCCAGATTTTATCCATTTGTATTACTCATTTTTTCTTTACATATAACAACATATATATTCGAGCTAGCTTTGTTTACAGGGAACTTTTTTGAGGGGCATTTTCTAGATAATCAACACTATGATCAATGCTAATTTCATTCATCTTTTTCCCTAATTGGTGAACGCGACTTCGAAAAACTCACAAAAGACATTTAATTTTCTTATAATTTGAAATGACGAAAAAAATCGAGAATCATTGGTGTAGCATCAAGATAAGTTCCAGAGAAATTATCGAGATTGGGATTTACTTCTGGCCAATCGTGACCCAAGCCATTGATAGAATAATGGGTAATTATACTCATACAATCAGCAACAGGTGCATATTCGTACTGCAGGTTTAGGTTAGGAGGATTCAATCTTACATAAATCAAAGCAAATAAAAAAGTGAAGAAAGCTAACGAACCTTAACTACATTACCATCATAAAGAGTTGTCTTTTTAAAATCATTAGGTGAGAAACCTTCCCGATCTGCCCATTCATTAAGCCAATGTAGGATGGTAGGTAGACACGCGCCACGACGTGGACCACCGTTATACTATAAAATAGGATGGAAGGGAAAGAATGAATTCCCCATCCCACCCAATGGTCAGTAAAACTTTCCTTGTCATCTGATTTGTGTTGGGAATTAAAGATTTTTATTTTCGGAATAATAATGTAGAGAAAAATTTTACGTGCCATTCAAAATGGATGGAATAACTACTTACAGGAATCGTTGCATCTTGGAGACCATGAAAATCTAATATAGGGATATCATTTCTTCCGGGTGAACAAGGTATATTGGTTGTTTGTGGAACTTCAGCCATGCAGCCGGTTTCATTTATACCAGGTATGTAAAAAGCACCGGATACGGGAGCAAATGCGGCAATCTGAGTTGAGAGTCGGGCGTCGCATGCTAAAGAGTTAACCAAGCCACCGCCGTTGGATTTACCAGTTGCGTAGATTCGTCGACTATCAAGGCAGTATAAATCTGATAAAGAAGATATCATGTCGGATACGAATGCGAGGTCATCTACGTCGACAGATTCCGGATCGCCTTGCCATTGATTCTAACACTAAAGCGTAAATAATTTTTCTGTTACAGGATGAAATATTGTATTTTTAATTTGAATTGATCTCATTCATTTTTACAACATATTCGAGAACAAAAAGAAAAATTCCGTAATCTGGGAATAGGAAGCTGTGTGATAAAAAGTAATGATAGGAAATGAATCCCTACATTTAGTCCTTGAGGATATACGACAATAGCATCAGGATTCCATTCTGAGCGCGAAAGGCCGCTGAGCTTTTCTTGGTAGGAAGAATTTTTGGACCGGCCATGAAAACTGAAAATTAACGATGTCGGTATGTTCTGGTCATAATTTGAGGGAATATATATTGAATATACTCGTTTGACACCATTGGATTCTGTAAATGATAAAAAATTTTTGGTTAGATTGGGATCGTTATTAGTTGTTCAAAATTTTACTCATGACAGGAATCTAACGGAAATAAAATACAGGCACCATTCGATTGACCAAGCAACTGGCCGGGAAATTTTATCAATCAACAGTGTGCAGTAGGAAAGGAAAATTGTAAAGTTTTCATCGTATGTGGGGGAGGAGGGAAAGGAACAAACGCTGAATAGGCACTTCCACACTCGGACCTGCCGGTGATTGACCAAGTGGTAGACCACAACCACATCCTGCAGTGCCAGTAGATATGACCACAGTTTGGGAAAATGAAAATAAAATTATAACGAGGCGAAGAAATTTCCAGGATGATGGCAATGATGATAGTATGTAAAACATAGTTGAAGCGAAAATCGTGTGTGAAAGAGTTAATAAGGTATAGTAGATACCAAACGCCTAATCCAAGATGCTTAAATAATAATGTCCACCAACCACTTTAATGTTCATTAAATTTCATGCGTTGACAAAGCTCACATGATACTCTTTAGCTCTGTGATATCTAATTAAGAGAGAATAGGATCCGTAGATACGATTTTCTAGAACTGGAATGAGAACTGAGTTTAGTGGCATCTATATCTGTATCTGGCAACATAAGTCATCGATTTGGGGCTTGCTTAGTCCTAGCTCAGCAGGAAAGTGAAAAAGTGCTCTTTTATTTATTTTTGGAAGGAGGATGGGGGAGGAGGGAGGTTTGAAAGGGACTTAGGGGCTTAAAAGTTATAAAACATGATAGCCCAAAGGGGTCCTAGTGATCAGATTATTATCATGTATTTGGAAAATACCACAACACAACAACACATATCTATCATCTATTATTTCCCAATTCGAGCTTCACCAAGTTTTTCATTTCTACTATCTTAACGTTATATTCAACTAGTATTCAGACTGGCATGTAGTTTGAAAACGATGATAGTTATTATTATATATTGTCAAAGTCAGTTGATACATATTTTTGCAAACATTTCCATCAGAAACTGTTGGTCGAAAAAGCTGACCATGACTAATACTCACTCCCTCGCTCGCCGGAACAGAGGCTGATGTTAGAGTTGCTGTTGAAGAGTAAACTTGGATGAATATTTTCTCTCGATATTATATCACATATCATGTCATCATCAGACGAGATATATGAAAGCTGATTAGACTTCGTAGCTTGGAAATTGGATGATATACGTGGCTTGTTTCTTGTTCCATATTCGAGAGATGATTGGCCTGATATTACGCTTCTTCCTACGACGGGTCAAAGATCTTCGCATAATTGTTACGACGATCTTATTACGTATGCCGTCCTCAATCGTCAAAAAGATTTTGATATGTGTACGGCATTAGCATACTCCCTCACTGGGATATTGGAAACAATAAAATTGCTGTGGGTCCTAATACAACTTTGTTTTCAATATCCCAGTATAAGAGTATATTTGCCCTTAATCCAGCGCACCCTAACAATAAAATATGTAAGATTGATATATTCTGCAGCTAAATGGAACTGGAGACACAACTATTGAGGCTTTACAAAGGCCTTGATAAAACCTTTCGTACGGAGTCTTTAGAAAATGTTCATGATGTTAAGGTGGTAGCAAGTTGACTTAAACCATGGATTACATGTACACTAGAACAAAGACAGGGTAGGACTAGGGCCATTAAATGAATAATGGAGAAATAAATGGATGTTAGCTCTGCATTTATTTTGACTCAGTTGCAGTAAATAGAACTACGGCACAGATGCAACCCCCACATTTACGCTATAGCTTACATAATTTCTACGCCGATAGACTTGTTGATAAGCAGATACTAACGCCCACTAGTAATCAATACTTTGTGTCATTATTCAACAAAATTCCTGCTCAAAAAATTTTCGTGGGAACCTTTCAATCACAGATTTATCTATTGTACTGGCAATTTATCTAAATTCTTATGCATAACATTTTTACTCTTATTTTTGGTACATATACATGTGTATATATGTTTTCGCACTTGTTTAGTGGCTACCTGCAGTAAATTTCTGAGCGACTTCGAGGCACTCTAGACGGCGGGCTCCTTCAGGGGTTTATCCCAGTCGTATTATGTAATTTTGAAGGTCAAGGCACTAGTTTGCGATTTGCCTCAACTTCATTATCCATCTTTTCCTCAATGTCATTAATTTGCTCTCCTCAGCAAAAAATACTCGGTCTTTAATAATACTTCCACTATACTGAGAAAAATAGCTTCCTTTTCCAATTTCATTATTCAAGAAAGTCTTGAAGGCGATGTGTCTCTGAATATCTTAATTATCTTCACCAAATGAATTCCAAGTTTTCCCGGCGAAACGAACACCTCCAGCTACGTCCAGACTAACTCTAGAACAAAGACTATAAAAGAATCCGTGAATTAATAAAAAGTTTTATTTTAAGCTTACTATTCAGAGGCTTTGACACAATCTCGAGCTGGGTACATAAAAATATAAATTACTGTAAGGCTCATTATTACCGTTATTCAGGTAGTAAAGACTGTTCGTTGATTCTGGTCATGTTTCGTTGAAAATTTACTGAGCGACTACCAAAGCTTATGCGCAAGTAGACTAACTGGGGGAATTTTTTTGCAGTTCCTGGAAATCTCGATAGATATCCAACCTTGAACTCAACCATAAACTTGCGACATAATTTCTACAGAGGAGTGTGAGAAAAGATACTGTTCGCAACTCGCTAAGGCGCTAAGTTTACAAAAAACGGCTCGCCTGGAATAAGCCTCATTTGAATGAAAACGAAAGACTAATATTGGTATGGGCTCTAAAATAAGCTCAATTTATTCTAAACAACTAGTTGCAACTTCTCTAGAGTCATGATACTTACATCAATGATAATTGTGTCATAAGCCAGTATATCTTTAGAAATACCAATCTCGTAGTTAATGATCAATCAAAGCTTCGTCTATCAATACCTAAGAATGGTTGACGTGACAGATATGAGACTACTTGTAATATTAATCGTTACAAGAAAGGGATTTTCTGGATTTTTCGGGGTTTTTTTCACCAGAAATCGTGCGGGTCCCTTTGCTTTCTGGAAAAACAGATGACGGAAGAGATTAACCGTCAATGTAACTTCTCCGGCTTCACAAATTATGTTAGATTGGATACGAAAAATCCAAGGCGCCCCTCGTATTCATGTACGACAAAATGGTAATTCATATTTCAGCAGTTATGAAGAATTACCTTAGTAGAAAATGATTCAATTCATTGATTGGTCACCTCACTCTCCCAACTTTAACTCCATGGAGCCTCTGGAGTGCCATGGAAATGTGCACACACTCCACATGTGGGGAATCTGATTGTGCAGGAGACATTATCTATCTATTTTATTAATTCTGCCCTTCTAGTTTTGTTGAATCGTTCTTAAAATTCTAGGAGTTTTCCTAGAATTACTAATGTTTTTGCTGAATAGGTGAATTCTATTGATCGACGTTGTATCATAGAGGAAGTAAAAAATCTCATTAATTATTCTGTCTGAAATCTTATCCATATTTTTCTGAAAGTTACTAATAACTGTAGAGTTAGAATGCAATCAGAATCTTGATGGTAATTTCTGTCGTGGTATCTATTGGTGTCGGTGACGATAGAGCAAGTCCAGTTCAGAATTCAATCAATTAACAAAGACTACAGAAATAACACTACTTACATCTTCTCTACTCTATACAATTGTAACATCATACTCCAGGGTTTGTTAGTTTATCTGGCTAAATTCCTTGTCACGGAACCCCTTTAATCATAGATTGTCTATCATTTTTAATGAGTAGGCGATATTCTAGAAGTACTGACAGAGCCAGTGCCCAATCATGGGCTAGTCCCGTAAAAATTTCTGAAGTTAAGAATGATTGTTGGATGAGATGGATTAGAGGGAATAGAAGGGCCGTAAACAAAGCGCAAACATGTTTGATTTTTTCATTTATAGAATCCGGCTAAGAAAATTTTTTGCCTCAAGCGTTGATTTAACCCTTTTCATTTGGTCTTAGTTTGATTTTATGATGAATTTCTCATGGGAGTTATTATCCAGAATTCATTTTTTCTAGAATTGGACTTAAACACCACCCCAATATGTCAAACCTCAATACTGCATAATCAGTACTGTAATTAACTAGTACGGAACTAATTTGAATCATCACCATCAGCGAAGTCCATAATATATTTCCGACAAAATTTCTACACCAATCATTTTCCTTATCATCAATTGCTTTACAAATTAAGCTTTATAAGTCGCTACTCCGTGACCCTCTGGAAAACTATCGTCAGATAACGGAGACTTTACTATGACTACATGACGGAAGTAGCCTTTTTTTAAAAAATATCGTCAAGAATCAGTGAACGATTTCGGTTTGCTGAGAGAAAAAAAAAATGGAATGTCGTGATTTAGGTCGAACTGCA
>JAHYSP010007801.1:3954-26209 GCA_019455505.1 Pleochaeta shiraiana | reverse complement strand
CTGAACGATATGTACCATCAAGATATGTTATCATCAAATGCATATTATAGTGGTGACAAAACATTTCCAGAACTATATCTCGGTCTTTTTGAGTTGTAGTCTCAATATTTCCAACTTCCGTGAATGTTTTCCTTGATGATTAACAATGATCACGGCCATATGTATGTTCGGTGGGTCGATGAATGGAAAGCTATCCCCAGCATATTTCCAGTCCTTGCACTAATAATTTAGTCTCCGTAGGTCTGTAGTGAGATTGTTGGTATCTACTTGGGATAGTGATAATCAGACTGATTAATAAGTTGATCAAGAATGTGTATATAAACTTCGTTGTTCTGTTATTCGGGTACTAGACTTTGTATATACATGGGTAACATAACATAACGCATCGACGTCATCTCTCATTCCCTCCATCCTTACATATTACATCATTATATTATTATGTCATTACCCCGATAATGACTCAAATAAAACAAAGCAGTCTACTAAATTATACTCGATAAGAATACATGTCATACTAGTATTCAATAGAAATATACACTGGCAAAACTCTTAGACGCAAGGGGAAAAAAATGCACTTAAGTATCATCCACATTCACTTGAGGATACAATTTTTTTATTTTTCTTTTTATTTTTTTTTTGAAATTCATTCTCGGTCTACCCATTCAGATTCCTTTAATTCAATTTTGTTGGTTTCAATGAGATTTTTCAATACTTGACATGGCTTTGATTTAGTCATAGCATCGACTGGATTTGTATTGCCATCAATCCATTTAACTTCGGCAATCTCTCTACGCTCGTAAGATTGGCGGAGAGACATAATGTAGATCATGAGTCTCTTTTGCCGCGTAGTGCCTAATTTAACAAGACAGTCGTATATAGATTTTGAGTCAGTGCAGATAACAAGTGTAATAGGCTTTTTGGTTCGTAAAATCTTACTTATTGTGCTTTTAATAGCAGTACCAGAGTCAAACCCATATGTCATTGCATATAATTCTGAAGCTAATACGCTTCGAGTTATACGTTTGCACTTGATGGATGACCAGTGAATAATATTGGAATTTTTATTATTGTCTATCATTGTCACATAACCGATTTGAGATAAAAAGTCTTGGATACCAGCAAACAATGCGTCCGTAAATACGACTAGTTTTATAGAATTCAAGTCCAATGGCACAAATTTAAGACCTCGTTTATTATTGTTAATTTACCATCTAAGACGCTGATTTAGTAACTTGGTATCATATTCCATCGGGTTGATACATTAGGCGGCGAAAAAAAATCGAATGATGCTTCTGGTTGACACATAGAAGCAACATAGGCACCCCATGCTCGTTGAACAACAAATTGATCTTTGAGGGTCGCCAGTTTTGCTTGTTTAGTTTTGATACGATTGAAATTTGTATCTTTATTTATAGCCAGGCTGATATTTTTACACTGCTTCTTTTGGTTGAGGTATAAAGCGTTTTCAATCAACCTGATAAGGCCTCCGTTGAACTGTAATGAATTTAAAGGGTTTAGCTTTTCTCTTTCTTTGGCTAGGAACTTAGTTTCTCGTAGTTGATTTTCTTCATCGGTTACAAATTCAGAGTCTCCCAGTATGAGTGTGTCATCTGTCTGATGTCCAACCAAACCAAAGATTTTATCAGTTGTATGAAGTAGACATGAATCAAACGTTGATGGAATCATGTATAGTTTTCCCAGGTGATGGCGGTGGTATGTGACATACCAATGATTACCGTCCTCGGGGATTCCATACAAAGGTTTCTTTATATGCCAGATATACCCGATAAGAAGCTCGATATCGTTGGGCGGACGTACGTAAAATTCTCGGTTAAGTGTCGTAGTTGATTGGACGTACGCTTGAGAAATATCCCGCAGATAGAGATTGATATCAGGGTTTGTGTTTTGTAGACTTGCTGCAATTGCTAGAATGATACGTTGGCTTACACGTTGGATAGTTTGTGATTGGGTTAAAACGGTAGTTTTGCCATCATCCTTGTAAGCCTGAACTACTAGCCGAGATTTTTCAGATGCTTTGTCAGTTCCGGGATTCTTTATACTATTTACGAATCTGGAGTTAAAAATCCTAGTAGTTTTGGGAACACTAGTAGTGGGCACGACATCAAAAACACCCTTTTCTAGTAATTCATCAATTTCTTTACGCTTTGACTCCTTGAACATGGGTGACACTGTATCTTTAGTAAATATATCTTCGAAGTCATCTTGTTGTAGTAAAACGTAGGTATTAGCAGGTAAATGTTCATCATAGGGTAATCTTCTAGAGAACTTTTGACGTTGTGATCTCCGGAGCTGAGTGTTGACATCAGATTCTACAATTCCATTAATATTTTCTGAGTCGAAGGTAGTAGGGGCTGCAGTGACATTCTCATTTGGTGTGTCGTCAGTTAAAACTTTCTTTTGTTCCTGTAAATATGGCTTGATAGATGTACTACGAAAACCAGTGATACCATTTGGTAGTAATACTTTGCAAGTCTCTCCATCAATACCAAGGAATTTATAAGGACCTTTCCAGCTGCCACTCTTATTTCAACCGCCTTCGCGCCATACAAGGACATCAGCACCATGTGTGAGGTCATGAATAGGTGATGTGGACGGCCCGTTTCGCTGGTTTAGTGCGTCGGAAATTTGCTTTTGGCTGCGCAATTTTCCAATTTCTTCCATAGCTTTTCTAATAGTTTTTGCACGTTGTGAAATCGATGGTGCCGGTGGATCGATTTCACTCATCCGAGGATACTTTCCAAAAACCAGGAGAGTCAGTATTAGACCATCAGGTCCAGAGGAATTGTTAACGGCCTTTACCGCAATCTGTAATGCTATTTCTTTGCTGATTCCTAACTCTTTGAGTTCATCCATTACTATTTCATAGGCTCTGCAAAGGACGTAGTGGTGGCGTTCGACAATTCCAATTGACCAGTGTGACTCCACAGGTACACTTTTAGTTTGAATTGACATGGATGATTCATATTATACAAACTCTTACCTCAAAAAATTTGATCCTGCATGAGTTATTATCCAGTCTGGAGGTCCGACGTACATATCTATGCAACAAACTCTTAGCACGTCCCAGGTATGTTTAGAAGTCAGAGTTTCGAGCCATCTAGCCGCTTGAAAGCAAATGGCTTCGTCGACAACATGTAAGATTGGTTTAACATTAATATACATTATATCAATAATAACTGAGTAGTTAAAATTGCATTTGTCTCGGAGCTTGAATCTAAATCTGACAGGTTATTAACCTTTTATCTGACAGTGTTTACAATATTTTATGAGTTTATTGAGATAAGATGGATTGAAGTCACTATGGCCAGATCGTTCGAGGATTCGACGTAGTCTATCCACAGAGGGATGACCAAAGCGTCTATGGAGCCTTCGGAGTTCAATATCAGATAAATAGCATTCGTCTGTTGAAATAGATTCTTGAATGAAAGATTGAAAGTTAATTTTCCAGAGGAGAAATGGGTGGCCAAATCTTCTCACAACAGGATGAGTAGAAAAAGGAGTGACAATGGTGCTTTTAACATTATTATAATATAAATTTAGTCGGTCCATATCGGCAATACTGAGAAAAAATGGTATGTCCGCGTGTAAGACATGGAATTCAACCATGCCAATTGGGGAATAGGCGTATAGCGAGCTATTAGACTGTGCTGACCCAGCTCCAAATGAAATTTTTGCTCTGCCAGTGGTAGATTTATCAATTTGAAGTCCGGTGGTTCGTTTAAATGTGAGATACTGGCTGTACCCGGCTGTTGATTTTCTCGCTGCTCCTGTATCAATCATAATTCCATAAAATTCTTTTTTACCGTAACGAGTAGTTGGTGTTCGAGTTTTTTGCATATCTCCTGTGATTCCATGAATAAAAGAACAATTTGCTAATTCTGAAATAATGCTTTTACCAGCAATGGGGCCTGCTGATGTGAGGAAAACGTCGTCACTGGATGAGTATTGTAATTATAGATTTACTATTAGTGTATCAAATTTTTCAGTTTGATTACTTTAGGAAAATTCATTGAATTCTTCGCCTTCGTACTCAGTCACAAACTGATCGAAGCGTTTTTTTATGGATTTATCAATTTGATTTTCGAATGCATCTTGTATTTTAGATATGATTCATTGCGCTCTTGTTGAGTATGTCGTGAAGACCAGCAGCCTGTCCTACGATAAACAAAGCACTTTTTATTAGCAGAAGTTCTATTAGTATTATGCTGGAGACGCCCGTCGTAACGGCTGTTTTGTTTATAGCGTTTTCGAAACTTTCTATCAGTATACATTGTCTCGTGATTGTCATTTTGAGAATTAGAAGGTGATATAGAAGTAGGATTTGCTTTTTCATAAATTGTTATTCCAGAATTATATTCTTCCAAGAGAGAAGAAACAGTATTTGCAGGTTTCGTACAAGCAATAGAACATGCTCTGACTTCTTGACATGCAGTTACGATCTTGTTATGAAGAAATTTTTCTGTTTGTAGTTCTGTATAAAGTCATTTATAGAGAATTCGCAGTTGAGAAACCATAAGTTGCAAACATTCGATGATTGATTTGTTAGCAAACTGTTTTATTGTTGACTGAAGATTTACGTTATTCCATTTTTCTAGTACGCCCCTTTTATATTATTCGCCCTCAAAATAATCTTGGAGTAATTTACAAACATCATCAAATATTTTAGGGCTGGAGTTGATATTTGCGTAATAAAAACCAAACGCCAGGCCTTTTGAGATAGTAGGAAATACTTTTGTAAAATTCTCTGGGGCCACACCTATACGGCTGCAATTATCATTAAATATCGTAAGTTTGTAGGCGAAATTGTCATTTTCACCAGAATAATTCATGTCTTCGGTGTAAATTTTTGACAAATTTCCAGATTGTCGACCAATGTCAACTAAATGATTCGATTGTTGATTATGTGATTGTAGTCGATTCTTGAGTTATAGATGCATTAAGCTTTTCTTCTTTACAAGTATCATCGGAGTGAACAGTGACTAGTTTTGTCTTAATTTCTGGCCTTTCATGACCAAAGTCGTTCTCTAACAACCATAAAATCTTTCCAGATGTGAATTGGAATGACTTATCTTTTCAAGTCTTTTTGATCTGATCTTCTATCCATAGTGGAAATGATTTTGAGTTAACCACGTTAGCCATTGCGTCCCAGACATTATCCTCGTCTTTCTGAATGTTAACGCCGGCACTGCGAAGTGCTTTTCTCAGAGATTGAAGTATTCCTTTTTCTGCCTTTCTCCAATTTTCTAAATTAAAATTTTCAAAATCATATGCAAAGGTTTCCCATAGATCCTCGTCAAACCATTCCTCTCTTTTGTATTGTTCGGATTTAAATCTTATGTATCCGATAATATAATCGTCAGATACATTTTCAAGATCGAGTCGGCGATTATATTTCTTTGACTCGGCGTTATAGTTGAATGACATGATAGAGATGTGGTCGATTTAGTACTAGGTTCAAGGTCGATTGTAATAGTATGTAATATGTATATGTATATATCGAGAGCTTGAACTAGTTTGAATAGGCGCGTGATGGACGCAAGGACAAATGGATACAGTAGCAATTTGTTCTTTTTGAATATTCTTCCAAGTATAGTACAAGTTGAATATTCCTTTACACACAGCAGTCCAAATTTTCTACGAGTACAGTACTATATCAAATTTGGGTTTGTGTCTTCCAGTGTATACCAATTCTTTGACTTCTTCTCCACACACAGTGAGCTTCGAATTAGTCCATATGAAGTTACAGAGATTTAGAAAGTAAGATTGATTGCATAGATTTGCTATGATAAAATTGAATGACGGTTGTACAGTAACTATCTGATCATATGTTTCTCTATTTACATGTTTTTTTACATTTAAAGCTCGCGTCAGCACGCCAAGCCACTAAGCCATATTCGGTATAGAAGAATATACAAGCCACTATAATTAAGTCAATTATACCCTGTATTAGGATAATAATAATAATAAGCCACAACAGTCCAAGTCTCCTAATTTGTGATATCACTAATTAGTGTTAGTATCTACTTGGGATAATCGTAATCAGACTGATTAATAAGTTGATCAAGAATGTGTATATAAACTTCGTTTTTCCGTTATTCGGGTACTAGACTTTGTATATACAAGCGTAACACAACATAACGCATCGACGTCATCTCTCATTCCCTCCATCCTTACATATTACATCATTATATTATTATGTCATTACCCCGATAATGACTCAAACAAAACAAAGCAGTCTACTAAATTATACTCGATAAGAATACATGTCATGCTAGTATTCAATAGAAATATACAGAGATTGACTTTTTATCTTTTTATTATTCACCAGTTTATTTTGCATAGTTCTCTTAGCATGCCAGCAGCAAATTTGAACATTCGTGGTGGTCCAAACTCAATGCTTGATAGACAACATATATAATGACAAACAACACTGGCAGTTTTTCTTTTCGCCAGTTTTTGTCCAATGTACTCTCTGCTAGGGGTCGGTCTACCGAACCCTCAATCTTAATCATCACCTCGTTTTGCGTCAACCAATAGTTCCAAGGCCTTGTGTAAAAAGGGATTGAAACCAAATGTAGAACTGTATATGAAATATATAAGAAAGAGGAAACTTAAATGTAAATATCGTTATTAAGTTTTAGTAACAAGGATATAGTGTTACGGAAAAGTGGAATGGCAATATAAGTTAAATGTGGATAGTGTTACGGGTTAAGACGCTTGTGGGGGTTCTGGCTGCGCCACAACAATAAAAACCACATAACTCGATAGAATAGAATGGAATATATTAGAATGGAATGGAATGGAATAGAATGGAATATATTAGAATAGAATGGAATAGATCACCACAGATTAGAGTAGCAGAGGAGGTTACGGAACTTCAAGAAGGATAAGGGGAGCGATGGTTGACACTTGTATTTAATGGAGGAGACCAACCCAACATGGTTCTGTAGACTTTTATAATAAACGTATTTTACAACTGGACTTGCTCTACTGTTAACAGTATCAATTGATCCCGTAACAGATAGTGAGATTATTGATGATGAGGTTATATTTATAGGAAGAACNATGTTCCAAACTCAATTGACTATACAAAAAGGGCTATACATTAAGCTGATATGTCTCCACTCAGTGACTTGATGAAGTCCTGAAGATTAATCCATGCGAATCAATATACTTTGATCTATGCTGGTCGATGTATCCATGCATCTTAATATATCTTCATTTACGCTGCTCTCGTTAAAAACCAACGTGCATTTTATGTACAGTCTTGGAAAAGAGTGGCAGCTGATGAATATTCTCTTTTTCTTGAGCCTGTTTTCGCCTATCCTAGTTGTTGACTTTAGACGAGGTCAAGGGTGAGATGTATTCGACTGACTCGTCGGTGTGGCGCATTGTGCATCGACCTTGTTTCATTATAAATAATGGCGATCAATATAGAAAGGTTCTAGGATTGCACTATTTAGAGTTTTTTATAGATTTACATAATTAGCATAATTATGCACACAGGGTCTTATATTCTAACACATTGCTAGGTGATGCCTTGGTCATTGCGTCAACTAGGTTATCGTTTCTGTGAATCCATCGTACATCTATGGTTTTCCTTCGCTCGTAGGATTGCCGTAAGGCCATGAAGTCGATCAAGTGTTTTTCTTTGGTGATGCCTAGTTTGACTAGGCATTCGTATAGCGAGTAATAATAAGTGCAAGCGACAAAAGTAATTGGTGGAAGATTGAGCTGGCTAATAATAATTTGTATCGTGGTAATTAGAGAAATAACAACATCATATCCGCTCACCATTACGTAAATCTCGGAACCAATAACACTCCGGGTAACTTTCTTGCATTTGGTTGACGACCAGTGGACAATGTTACCCTTCAGTGTAAAGCTATTTCCTTGAGTCTTCTCGTTTCCCAGTACCACCAAAAGTCAATTTGAGAACTTAGGTCTTTATTGTTTGCAAAAGATCCATCTGCAAAGACGAATTTTTTTTCTTTCTCCAAGGTCAGTGGTGCGTAACGAATTCCCCTGGCAGTATTTTCTTTTTACCATCAAATCCTCTTGTTCAGTTTTTCATAATCTGCTGGTTCTGAATTTTGGATTTTGGATTTGGGCTGCTGTCGACAGGTCGAAGGAAGCCTCGGGTTGGCAAATGGAGGCTATATGGGCGCCATGGGCTCGCTGTTCTTAGTATCTCTGGCCATAATCAGGGACTTTGTTATTGATATGTTCCAATTTAAAACCTTGGCCCTTCTGTACCATAAGGATGACACCATCTTTCGTCACTGAAAGTTCGGCACCATTGAAGTTTAATGGCGTGCCCGGGGTCAATTTGGTCTTGTCCTTGGTCCTGAATTCAGCTCATTTTAATTCGATATCTTAAGCTGAAAATTCAGGGGTACAAGCATGAGCGTGTCATCTGTTTGCATGCCTATTGTTGCAAATAGGCCTTTGGTAGTAATCAACAGACAAGGGTCGTAAGAAGACGTTTGCATTTGCAACTTATCCTTGTTATGACCTTGGTAGGTTGCAAACCAGTGGACACCTGCTTAAGCAATGCCGTATAAAGGCTTGATAACCCTAATCATCGTTACTTCTGGGTACTTGGGCTGTAGTTCTGTTGTTAAGGATGCCAGAATCACACGGCTAAGGTTGGTTTTGGATTGGAGATGGGCCTGGGTGGTATATCGCATTATTAGATGTAGCCCCTGTTCCAAGAGAGAATGTGCTATAGCCAGGATCAGACGTTGGCTCATCCTCTGAATTGTAAGCGATTGTGGAAGGACTCCGTTCTTTCCATGATCGTTGTAGCCTTGAATGACCAGCCGGGACTTTTCATAAGGCTTGTCAGTTTTACCCATGATTTCGCGGATCATCCTGGGTTTGAACAGCCGGTATTGTCCGTGCTGGACTTCGTCAAACAGCCCAAAGCTGAAAAAAACCGCGTCCAATCAAATAGTTTATCTCCTTGGCGTCTGATTCTTCGAAAAGTGTCCTAGGGGCAGTGATAATTCAATCGTTACGTAGCTTGGCAACTAGTGACGGCCACCTTCTTCCTTCTTTGACATGTACATTGCCATGGGCCTAAGTTTACTATTCGAACCTGGAGGGCGGCTTCGGCCACAATTTGGGCGCAATGGAAGGTCTTTTTATTCGGAACACTCTTCTTCTAAACCATCCTTGTCATTAATATCTGTGAAGGACTAAAAGAACGAACGTGTTGAGGGACGAGAGCAAATGATCGCTGCACGGAAGCAATTCCTTGAAATAAATCTTATTATTTTTCTATAATCGATCTAATACGTATGGAGACTGCATCATAAGCTAGTTTACTCTTGTCCTGGTGATCTACTTGCCCGCAGTGATTAGTATACAACATTGACCGGGAAGCGAGTGATCTCGTTATAAAACTTCCGCGCTAAGCTATATTCGGAACTCCGAATAGAAGGCAGTCTGGTGCTTAAGGCCCAGAAACAAGCGACCAGGCAAGGCCTGTAACAGAACGATAGCCAACAAGATTGGTAGTGTCACAAACAGTCTAACTTTTCTATGAAGAAAAGTCTGTATACGTAGATGAGTAGAACAAATATATATATTTTTTGAACGTCCAATGTGGACACACCCCTTTTTGGTCCTGTTGTACTTCTGCATGTTATAACCCTGTGGACGTCTGCGTACTTATTTATTATTCTAGCCTTGTCCCTGACTAGGCTCACATAACGGGCGTAGCCCATAATATTATTAGAGTCAGGGAGTGCTTGAACCTGGCGTTCTGTTTCTGAATTCCGGTAGTAGGACTGAAATACTGTAGACCGGAAAGCTGTGGATCCCTGGGGCAGGTCTAGTGTAATCGAATGGCCGTCGACTGAAAGGATATTAAAGAAATCTTTAAGAGACCTTGCCAACCTCTCTTTTCCCGCCATAATTGTACCTCACTTTGTAAGAGTAAAGCCAGAACTTCGCGAACAGAAGGCCCGTTTCGGGTATTCAGGTCATCTCGGACCTGTCGTTCAGCCGAAAATTTTCGTAATGCCTTCATCGCCTTCTGCACTGCCTCAGCTCGTTGTACCGTATTTGGCGATAGTAGGGAGTCCAGATTGATCTTAGGGTATGCTCCAAAGACAAACAGCGTAGGTACCAGACCGCCGGGTCTAGCTGTATCATTTACAGCTTTAACAGCCATCTGAATAACAGTACTGGATCTGTAGATTCCACGGACCTCTGTCAAAAGAATCTCATAAGCCCGGCGAAGGGGCATGGTACCGCTCAAGCTTGCCGATCGACCAGTGAACTTCAATGGGAATTTCTCTGCAAGTTATTCCCAGGACACGGGCTTCGTTCTTGAGCTCCAATAATGAAAAATTAGTACCTGCATTGTGAGTAATGACATCGCGGGAACCTTGGTAGGTATGAAACCACAGTAGTCGATATATTTTCCAGGTCTCTTTAGCACTCATCGTAGTCAAGAATTGGGCAGGTTGAAAATTGGTAGCTGAATGAGCCATGTGTAGTACTGGCTTGCCACTCAGATACATTATGTCAGCCAGTATCTCGTGGTTGAATTCTCGGTCATCTATCAACGAAAATTTGAACCGCTTAGGTGCTGAGCCATGTAACTGGCAATGGTGGCAAAATCTGGAAATTTCACCTAGAGTTTTTTTTGGAGATACCTTTATTGCCTGATTTGGACAAATACTTACAAAGAGGTCTGTCGCCGTAGTTCTGTTTCCGTCAGAAAGAGAGCGGCATTCCTGGTTAGAGGAACAGCTAGCCAAGGATGCTCCCACTGTCGGATGACTGGTATCGTTCTTTCATTTTGGACCAGTTGGTTAGCCGTATTGTTAAAATAGACGTTCAGTCGATCCATATCTGCTAAGCACGGCAAGAATGGTGTGGATACCTTTTGAACGTAAAACTTGATTTGGCCAATAGGTGTATCGAGGCTAACTGAACCAATCGAAATCGTGACTGAGCCTTTTCCAAATTTAACAGAAGCTTGTTCCTTGGTTAAAGTATCTAGGGTAAGTTCCTCGTGTTCATTCTGAAGAGTTTGGAATTGTCCAAAATCGGCAGTAGACACTAGAGCTGCTCAAGTATCAATTGGAGTCCCCTGAAAGCAGTTGCGGGAGTATCGGTCTTCGATCAAGAACCGATCTGCCAGGGTAGTAGTTTCTGACAAGCAGAAGGTGTTAATACCTGTGATGGGATGAACAAAAGCCTGGTCCGTCAGATTTTGACCTACCTTTTCACTGTTATATTTGCCATCAAGGGATTCAATATCCTAAACCAACTGAAAATCCATTTCGTGGCTTTCATAGCCGGACTGATATGTAGTAAGACCATCGGTACAATCGCCAGTAAATTCACAGTATGCTAGAGATTGTTTCCTTGCGCGTTAACGTTCCTCTTCCGAGTGCTTCCTTGACTAACAGCCCTCTTTATGGAAGATAAAACACTTCTTTAACTACTGACTGCCTCTAGGCTTAGAGTAAGGCTTCCGATGTCCGGGGTGGTTGTGTTGGCCGAGGTTGCGTAGCGGGGTTTTGCGTTATTATTGTATAGTCGGTCGAGATAAAACTGATTATTTAAATACTCCTGATCAGCAAAAACGCGTTGGGAGGAATGAGATTTGGTTCGAATAAGGACCGTTTCAATCGAAGATTGTAGGTCCGAAAAGAGTTCCTCGCATAGACGAGCCGGTTTGGACAAAGCATGTTCCAATTCTGGGACGCCACGGCAATCCCTAATGAATGTGGTACGGAGGTTACCTTCTCCAGCGTACTCAGGCCCTAAAGCCCTCTGGCACAGTTGTAACTGTTGATACAAATTTTGTTATTCGTTATTCGTTATTCGTTATTTGTTATGTGTTATGTGTTATGTGTAATGTGTTATGTGTAATGTGTTATGTGTTTCGGGAGCACTTCATTGGTATGGTGCTGGCTGCGCTAGTACAGGGACATAGCTTAATGCAAAGTTGATAACGAATCGGATGATCGGGTAGACTCGTGCAGAGAAGCGAGATTAAATAAGGGGTAGCAACCGTATTTTGGAAGCTTAACAACCACATAAGTGGCAAGAGCAAGCATACACTTATAGAAAAGTACTGAGCAAAAAGATAGAACAAAAACGAGAAATAGATTTAACTAGAAAAAATTCGAACTTTTTTTCCTATCCTTTGTGACTAGTACAATACAATAGAAGGACTTTACCAGTCCTACCAACAATAACTTAACAAGGAAAATCTGGAGAACGTCCTGTAGACCTTTTTCGGGGTTTTCTTGGCGGATCTTCATGAAAGTTATGGTTGTCTAATCGGTGAAATAGTGGTTGTGGTTGGCCTCGATATAAAAGCGATTTTTGATCTTAGTATAGGCTATGTAGATGTCGTCATCCCGGTTAATGTAGCGAAGATAGTACTGTTCTACTCTTCCGGTTAGGATCCGAGGGAATACGGCATAGAATTAGGCAAAGATAATCCGTGCATGGAAGCAGATATTGAAAAAGATCTTCAGTTTTTCGTCCAACAAATCATACGCATTGCCGGTGTACTTTTTCTTTCGATCGTAAGTCTTAGTGAATTGTAACGTTTTCGACGGGTCTAGTCGCTCAGTTGGAACTGGAACTGGAGGAAGAGAGCTATATGGGTCATTTTCGTATGTCCCGGGACAAAATTGGGTATTATAAGCAGTCGGGACAGGATGGGGGCTACGACTAGGCTATCACTCAGGGGTTTGGGTATGTGGTATCTTCATCGAATGATCGGATAGGGCAGATGAATTTGTAGGAGAGTTGGTAGCTTGTGGAACAGGAACTTCATTAAAGATTTGAACCTCCGGCTTACGGATTGGTAGGCCCGGGGTTTCCGATTTGACTACAGCTTCCCATGAAGGAATATTATTCTTGTCCTTGTGAAAATGAGAACCTGGAACGAGTTCAGTTTGTGCAAACTCTACAGGTATCAACTACCACAGTTCTTCAAGGATAGTCAATTTCATCAACTGGGGAGCCGTCTTGCCGTTGTTTCTCCATGTGAAAACGCTACGAGTACGAAGAAATATCATGAGTTGACGACGGACTGCTCAGGAAAGCGCAGTGAACATATCGATACTCCAGCCTTTGAGCTTCTCTCAATAGGCATAGAAAAGATTATCGTCGAATTGTCGCTCGGAAGTACTATCGGACATCATCTTATCAACGTGGGTGGCCAAATGGTTAAAGGTGGATTTTGAGGTGGGGTCTGTCCCCCAGAAGGGCAATTCGTTAAGTCTAGGTTACCAGGGCCAAAATATATTCCCTTCATGCACCGTAAAACATTTGACTTTTTGATAGATGAAGGTTCGGAAGCAGCATGACAGGAGGGATCTTTGTGAGAAAGAGGATCGTTAGCCATGATGTTGTATCGAGGAAAGTAGACAAGCTGTGTAAAAGGAGTATTATCAGGTAAGTAATTGGCGTGATGAGACACCTGTTTCTTCTTTAGTTCTAGGAAAGTCTTTCAAAGTCCTCCGGACGTTGCCCTCCTCACGTATTTACAACAGATTAGTAGTAGGCCAACAATATTGTAAATTGCGATTTCGTAGCACAACTGTACCACAGAGGTCAGTGTCAATAACTAGTAGTATCAATGTCTCTTCTATCTTCCACGTCAAGAGTTGCGTTGCCAACAGCCATTGATCAATTTTAGATAGGCCGTGTCTCAGTATCTGACCAGATAGCAAGGTGACATGTGGAGTTAAAACCGTTCAGTTCGTTCTTTACTAAACTATATGTCTCTGTATAAGATACAATTCTTAGTAATCAAACAACAAGGACCTCTTATGTAATCAAAACCGCCAATACTCCAGATGCAATTTATGCAAGCCTGAAATAGTTAAACTAGTCAGTGCTTGATAGACAACATATATAACGACAAACAACATATACTTTATTTCGGTCCTGGCATTTCCAGAAATTGGTCCAATTTCTTTATCATGATTTTGAAATAAGTCGACGAGATTGAGGTCAATAAGTATCGAAGATGATTCATTTGAACTTTCTCTATGCTTTGATTCTATACGCGTTGAAAGATGGGAATCTTGCTGCACAGGCCTGGTTTGAGAAGTATTATGTTTTCATCCGATGGATTATCAATGTCCATTATATATTTAGTTGCCCATTCTGTCAAATTAGGTATCAACAACTATGTTTCTCAAGGCATTTTATCTCCGATAACGTTAAAAACTTATTCCAATCATGTGCCGATAGTTTTTCTGGTCATATAACCAATAATTCACCTTGAGAATTAAACATAATTTCTGTAAGGCTTAACCAGGTCATAAAGGCGCAAATAGGTCACCTTCAAAAAGTCATGTTTTGTTAGGTAGAAAGAATACGCCGCTTGCTATATCTGAAGAAAAGTCTTAAATTTCATCTTGTGAAGGAAAATTATGATTCATCCATCATCTCGAGACTTTGGCTACCATTTTCATCGTGTTGAAATTCGCTTTTGCAGATTTCGTAACTAGGTGTCTCTCCGTCAGATCTGGGTTCGATTCCATATTTCATAACACTTATTTCTACAGAATCTCTTTCGATTTTAAGTTCATTCAAGCCGGTAACATGTTCCTCATTTTCGTTCATATCGATCCATATATGTACAATACCATCCATCCCCCCGCTTACTATCATACTAGTTTCGGGACAAGTATCAACCCAGCACACAACACCGTCGTGGGCAAGTATTCGCTGCACTTCTAGTTTACTTTTAACGTCCCAAAAAATAAGGTGACCATCCTCACTCCCAGAAACAATGAAGCTTTCTAAACCAGAAATACCGAATGCGCCCCCCAAAGAGTATTTTTTATTAACATGTCCCTGGTAGGTCTTCAAACAAGTACCTAGTACATAATCCCATAGACGGATGCAAGAATCTAAAGTCCAAGCAAGAATGTAACGCCCGTTCGGTGAGAAGCAGACGTTAGTGACAGGCGCGTTATCTTCATGAACGAGAGTTCTAAGACATTGGCCACTAGAGGTCTCCCAAACTCGACTAAAATATGTTAATAAGCTTCATAAATTTTTTGTTAACTTACATTAAACCATCTGTAGAGCAACTGCATATCAATGTACCGTCATGAATGAAATCTACCGAGCTAACGGGGTCCGAATGAGCGGGCATGCTTCTTAGTATTCTCCTCGCTCGTAAATCCCAAATATAAACAGCTTCGTCATAACTCCCACTTGCTAACATATTGCCTTTTGGGGAGAAGGAGAGAGAGTATATATAATTGTGATGACCGAGTAATGGGACCGGATAAGGTTTCCCAGTTGCCCTGTGCCATAAACGTATCACTTTATCATCTGATCCAGAAGCTATAGTTTTTGAGTCTGGACTCCATGATATTGTAGATATGCCAGCTAAGTGGCCTTCCATCGTTCGCATGTGATATCCTGTCACCGTATCCCAAACTTTAATGGTAGCATCTGACGAACAGCTAGCAATCCATCGACCATCTGGAGAGAATCTAACCTGTGAGATAGGACCTCTGTGACCTTTAAGAGTAAATTTTAGCCTATAATTTAGCTTCACCAAGTTGTGGACAGTGGGTGACACTGCTCGAAAGGAACGCGTTGAGTGAGGAGATCTAGAGCTATTTGATTGACATTTGCTGTGAACATTGTAATTACGACCTATCTCACTAATACTTCCAACAGAAGAATGCGATGTGCGACGTTGACCTAGGCTGTGGTATGTTTTCGATTGGTGAAGCGTGAGATCAGCAAGCTCGCCGGAGGGGCTTCTTAAGGATTTTGGCTCTTCTTTATCTTCATATGTTGGGTGACTCTCGGGAAGATATCCAAGCATATCTTGATAAGTAGCAGAGTCAAAATCCGACATTGTGATATACACAATATTTAATCAAGGATCACGAAAGAGGTTCATGAGCTGTGTCGTATAACATTGGGCTCCACTAACCATCGTGCACGGCCTTGTGTACAATGTCGCGTTCGTTCGCAACGCAACAAGATAACATATCACTGCACCTTCAAAAATGCAGGCACTGTTTAAGAAATTTGCTTACCATTTGGTGCCAACTCGTAGCAAAAATTATCCATTAAACAACTTGCAGTGGTAGACAATTATACAAGATCACTTAATCGGTACACTAACCAATGTTCTCATTTGTCGATATGACTGTTATCGTGACAGCCCGTAATACAATCAAGTGGTGCAAAGAACAGAGAAAATTTGCATCGTGATCAATTGTAGGTACAAAACTAAAATTCGTTGCTGGATAGTGGCGTCTACTTTATCTACTTGTTCAAAATAACTCTGCGCAAACGATGAAGGAGATGCAAATGTACCATCAAATATATCAAGATGAGAAGGTATCACAAACAATTATAATATGAATTTTCTGTATTTAATGCTTAGTAACTGACAGTCAATGAATTAGATCTACTTGTATGAGTTGTCGATACCTGCTTGTGGTCGGTTATTGTGATCTTTGCGTAGAAAGACAGGAATGGCTTGCCACAAGTCATCTATAATTTATTTGATTTTTTAGTCTACTGACGACAGGACTAGAGTACCTAATATGACGAATTCACCGTCACGAACAACACGACAAGCCCTATTGGTTTGGCATGATGATTTTCGATCGAACGTGTCGATAAACAAACGTTCAGTACTAAAATTACTTTCAACCGGAATCTACGACCATGATACGGGGTAGGATTTAGCTCGGTGGTCGCTTGTACATTCACTTCCTAGAGCGAGATTTCACCTCAAAAGACAACGGGTACACTACTCGAAGCTATCTACAAGTTCTTAGGGAAGGTCTTCTAGCATGATACGAACCGGGATCATGGTTCCACAATGGCAATGCAAAAATATGTGTGTCAAATATGGCGATTTAGTGATTTGAAGAGCACGATACGTGGGTGATCGACTGGACTGCGCATAGCCCCTATGTGAACTCTATCGAGCATTTGTGGAAGATAATGAAGGATATATTGCACCTAATACTTCCTGAGATACATCTTCTTAGAAAAAATCAAGCCAACGTCACAAAAATGAAGGAGTAGAATATAGAAGCATGGCATGCAGTACCATAAGAGCTGATCTACAGGTCTATCAAGTCGATGCCACAACGTGTTAACGCACTGGGCAGAGCAGAGGGTTGGTATACGAATTTTTGATCACCCATACCTGGACATCTTCTCTGTATAGTTTTACATATTCATACATGACTTCAAAATTTATCGAGTAATCGTTGTTGCAAAATGTTAACTTATCACTGTGATTTAGCTGGGGCTAAGATCTCCCAGATCTACTGACTACCCTTTTATTGTTTTTTTTTTTGAGAAAAAATATATTATACTGAGCCTCTAGGCTATGACATTAGATTTAGATATATGTTCTTTTTATTTTCAAAATAAAAAGAACAGAAAAATAAAAACGTTGCGCCAATCTCATTAAAAATTCTTGTGTCCTTCCTCTACCAATCACCTCAATCCTAGAACCTTTCATTAAAGAGTAATGTAATGTAAGATTGATAAAGAGGTACAGATAACCATGTAAGTATAATTTTTTTACCTTTTTTTAGAAAAGAATATTCTTCTACGGGCGTTTTTATTGATTGTAAACATTTGGAAGAATCTAAGAACCTAAGAAAACGTGATCTACCGACGTTGGTGTTGAATAAAATTCGTAAAATAAGGGGTTAAGTCCTATATATTCTTTTCGTGTTTGTTTTATGAAGAAAGATACAGACTGCTCTACTACCACGTTAGATATTCGTAGAACCTTAATGTGCTGCTGGAAATTTGCTATCACATGATGAACATCAACTTCTAGTTTGAGTTAGCGCTTAATTCAATTTCATACTCGATTTATCACGCCGTCACGTCTCCCTATTCCTTTCCAGATGTTCCCTCTAATTCTATTTCTCTCATTCGTTACCTGTCAAGTGCATCTTTGTTTGGTCATCGCGCTCGTGATGGCCAAATCACAACAACCACCTCCTCTGGCCCAGCGCGTCGCTGAAGAGCTCGAGCTTGTCCAGCGCGTTGCGAAGAGTCGAGCTACTTGGGTTCAATCCATCCATAATAAGTTTTGGTCAGCCGTCGAAGAGACTGATCCTCTCATCTATTCCTTCGTGCGCGAGCAAATGGACGCGTTTCTCTTTGCAGTTACTTCCGGGCACCCTATGCGACACGACACGACAGCCAAAGACAACCCAACCCATCTGTTACGGGTTAACCGTGCTCAGTAGCTTAGGTGGATACCTAAGCGAGTTGTGTTGATAAAATTAATGACTAATCTTCTAAAATTAGTATGGCTTAAAATAGTATATTCAAAAATAGTAAAAGAAGGCTATTCATGCTAGGCGAGATATGACGTAGTTGGTCCCGTTACATTATAATATCATATCTCATTCTTATGTGTCTGTTATTGAGCAAATCACATCTCTTTGCGGCTCAAGACACGTCTTTATTGTCTTTTTAAGAATTCGTATTAAGAACTATACCAATTAGTGGATGCCAAGTTTTGCTCCACCATCTTTATCAAGTGAAGGAACTTGTTCATTTCAATCACAAGATACAAACAGCGAAAAGTCTTTCCAAAAGGCAGAACGAAAAGAAAATTAAAATGTAATAGAAATAGGAAAAGGGATTGAGATAGCTCAAATGGAAGACAACGAAATGGCAGTCGATGAACAGAGCCGTCCAACCACGGTCTACGAAACAAGAGAATTATTGAAGAAACTAGAAGAAAGATATGCAGAGAATCGACGAGAAATGGACGCTATACGTATTGATATGAAACAAATGATGTCAGTAATTATAAATTTATCGTAAAGACAACAAGATGAAGAGCCATCAAAACTTACTGAACCCTTATCTGTGAAGTCTCTTCAACTTGTAACACGTCCTGAAAAAGTTCTTAAGGTAAAAGAACTTAAGTGGCCAACCGCTTATGATCATAGCAATCCGAATGAGTGGCGCACTACTTACAGTCTTCTCTTATATATCTACAATCGAGACGTAGTTGAGAAGGGGACTCTTCAAAGATCGGACTATTTTATGCAACTTTTTAGTCATGCTGTAACAGGAACTCAAAAAGAACCAATATTGGGACAATTTGAAGAGGTGTTGACTGAGGGGAAAACATTGGATGCCCTAGGACTGTTAACAATGATGGATGAGCTATACAGGGACCGGAACGCTGAGCAAATGGCTGCAAACCTTCTACATGACTGTAAACAGTTTAAAGATAAGAGTTTATCATCCTTTTTATCCAGGTTTCAGCAGTTATTAGTGCAAAGTCCGAATTCGGCCAGAGATGATAAAGGCAAAACCATTTACCTTAAAAACGCCCTGAACCAAGCGACAAAGACCTTATGGTGGGTAGAGAAGAGCCAGATGGATTTCATGACCTAATAAAGTATCTGTTTATGATGGGGTCTCAGATGGAACAAGTAGTTCACTTAAAGAGTCGAACCTATCAAACCAGACAGACTGGAACATTCGATGATGGAACCAGAGGGATAGCTGGAGGTAAGCTACTCGGTAGAAGTGCATCATCTCTCCCAGTAAGACCAGTTTTTAGTACGCCAGACAATATCTTAGATTCAAAGGGTGATACGAAGATTACAGGCATGAATAAGATTCATGCAAAATGGGTATGAAAGAAGGAATTAGAGCGACGTAAGAACGAGGGTGATTGTATAAGGTGTGGTAAAAAAGGACATCGGATACAGCGATAAAAATTTCTTCCCGCAATACGCCCCGATGTAAGCATTAAGACAAGTATGCTTGATGAACAGGAGATTGATGACGATGATGACGAGAGAGAGCTGTTAAAAGAGTAGCCTCTGAAAAAAGTCACTTTCAGGGGCCTAGAAACGGAGTTCGAAAAGCTGAAGTCATCACACATTTGACCAATGCTTATGAAAGTATAAGAGAGATGAATGGATCATTATTTGTCATAAATATAATAATAAATGATTTTCTCTCAGTACGGACATTGATTGATAATGGATGTGATTGTCTTGCTGCTGTAAGCGATTCTGTTGTGCGTAAAGCTAAGCTACCTAGGATTAAAATAACTCCTCGTAAACTCACCGAAGCCACTAGTAATAATAAAAAGGATAATTATAATATAACTGAAATCACAGAACTGAAAATTGACATCGATGGATACCAAACAATCTTAAAGGCTTATATTATACCGACGTTATCACATAGATTGATACTGGGAAAACCTTGGATGGAAAAAGAAGATGTGATTTACCATGCTCGTGAGCGGTGTATGGATATTAGAGAAGTATCAGTCAGTGGTCAACCGTTGAGAGTTTGGGAAGAAGGTTTTCAGTAAGAAAATCCTGGAATTAACCAACAAACATTGAATGTGGCCTGTTTATCCGCAGGAGTATTTCTAGCTAGATTAAGGAGGGCTCGAAAATCATTTAATTCAAACGAAACAAAATTATTATCTATAACAATGGCCGATATTCAAAAGGCTCTCGCTCCTACCAAGAAATCAACAACGAATCTGAACAAGCTTCCCCAACAATACGCCGATTATATTGATCTTTTTAAAAAGGAGCTGACAGACAAATTACCACCTCATTGCCCAGGTTGTGGTCATGAGATAAAGATAGAGTCTGGCAAAGAGATCCCATGGAGGCCCCTGTATGGCATGTCAAGGGATGAATTGCTTGTATTAAGGAAAGCTTTGACTGAATTGCTGGATAAAAACCACATTAGATAAAGTAGCTCCCCAGCAGGTGCGCCAGTACTTTTTGTTCGAAAACCTGGAGGTGGTTTACGATTTTGTGTCGATTATCGGGCCTTAAACGCTATATCGAGAGCTAATCGCTACCCATTACCATTGATTAAAGAGACCCTTGCTAAGTTAAGTAAATCGAAGTGGTTCACGAAACTCATCGTGCGTTCTGCCTTCCATAAACTACGAATTAAATGAGACGAATGGAAAACCGCATTTCGTACTAGATTTGGCCTCTTTGATTGGCTTATGATGTCATTTGGTCTGAACGGAGCCCCAGCCTCCTTTCAAACGTATATAAACGAAACACTCAGAGAATATCTTGAAGACTTATGTTCTGCATATGTAGACGATGTGCTGGTTTACACTAATGGTTCTCTGTCAGAACATGAGAGAAAAGTGCGTTTNACTCTGAAAAAGTGCGAGCAATATCAGAATGGCAAGCACTGACTACAACCAAAGGCTTAAGAGGATTCTTAGGATTCGCAAATTTATACAGAAGCTTTATTCAAAGATGTTCAAAAATTTGCGCTCCGCTAACCGCACTAACAGGAAAAGGTACAGCATGTAGATGGAGGCCTGAACAGGAAACAGCTTTTAATCAACTCAAAGCAAAGATTTTTGAGGAGCCCGCGCTAGCTCAATGGAACCCAGATAAAGAAACGATGATGAAAGCAGATTACTCAGGATATGCACTAGGGGGATATCTTCTACAAAAGCAGGATGATGAATCATGGAGATCGGTGGCTTATTACTCTCGTAAGTTAAAAGGAGCAGAGATGAATTATGATATTCATGATAAGGAACTGCTCGCAGTTATTGCTTGTATAAATGCATGGGATGCAGAACTGAGAGGCCTCGACAAAAGTTTCACAATACTATCAGATCACATGAAACTGAAGTACTTCTTATCTCGAAGAAAATTAACGGAAAGGCAGACCTGATGGGCAGAGTTTATGTCGAGATTCAGGTATTATCTTGAATACCGTAAAGGTGCTGAAAATGAGAGATCAAACGCACTCTCATGAAGAGATCAAGATAAACCAAAGGAAGGTGACCCTCGTCTATTGAGTCGAGAGATGCAACTTTTGACACTTGTTGGTATAAAATTTTTAAATGTTGATGACATCGAAGTAGCTGAAGGTCATAAAATTTTCATAAATGAAAATTTGCAAGCTTTGTGGAATCAAGCATTATACCAAGATCCTTGATATCAAAAGAAATCCCTAGCAGTTCGAGACGGAGAACGTACTCTGCCGAAAGATATCAAGGTACAAGTAGAATGTTAGATGCTTAACTTTATTTGTTACTATTTTAAGATGCATATCATACGCCTAATAACCCAATTTAGGTATAAATCTTGTCGAAAAATCATTTAATAGAAAGATATATGACTTCTTAATGATGGTTACAGATTTATCGAATATGTTGGACTCCGATTGGGGGTTGTCTTAAAATAGAACC
>JAHYSP010007759.1:1005-13795 GCA_019455505.1 Pleochaeta shiraiana | reverse complement strand
CTCCATAAGGACGATAAACAAAAAAAAAAAAAAAAAAACCTTGGATCGCAGCCCCCTACAATTGGGCCTCGGTAAGGAAAGATGAGCATAATTTCCCTCTAAATTGGGTTAAATCTAGCAAAATAATCCCTACAATTGACAGTCTGCGTTCACATGCCCCGGCAACACTGTAGTCCCTCATTTATCCTATGCCACGGTGTTGGGTTTATAGTGGATCAGAGCAGGGTATTCTTAGTCGCATTCTAATTTGTATTCGACTAGGAATACCCTACTTTGACATTCTGTAAACCCCATACCGTGGCAGTAGGGTACTCCATCTGAACGAAATATATGTACTATTGTCTCTGTCCCAAATACTTCAAAAAGGCATTAATGCATGCAAGTCAGCCAGGGTATAATTCTCGCTCAGATGTTGATCCTATCTGAAATCCATTATTGGCAAAATATTCGAACACGATAGAAGAAAACTGTTCATGAGCGAGCTCCAGATAATATGGGCATGGGCCTTGTAATTTGGTGCATAAATGGTTCTGCTAGATCCTTCAATACCCAGTTCGTCTCACTTTAAGCCCTGTTTTGAGCCCATGTTCACAGGGATAAATTTTAGGGATTTTGAAAGTACTACTCTAATACAAGGATCTAAATTAAGAATGTCGATTAGAGATTACTAGGGTCTTACAAAGCCTTTTAACCAAGTATTCGAAAATTGACTTTCACAGTTCAGATCCTTGTTTGGGAGTACTAAAGAGTATCAGGCTATAAAATTTGACCCTGTTTTATAGGTCTTTCGAGGTATATCCCAGCTAATTTAGGGGCCAATCCCAGTGATTTACATGATATTCTCGGTAAATTTGCTTCGTCAGCTGCTCAATTCCGAAACTTCTACCTCGTTCCATCTTTCTCCTCTTTCCCCATACTTAACATTATTATCATCATCATCATCATCATCATCAACTCCATAAGCGTCTTCAAGCTAAAATTTCTTGAAATGTCGCAAGTAAATTCGTCCACAAGAAATACCCGCGTACGGGCACCTAATTTATCGCGGGATAAAAAATCGAAGCAAGTCTTCTAATACTAATTTTCAGATGGACACTAATTTCAAGAACAGGCAAACGAAGAATACCCGACTGACTGTCTTGTCAGTCGACACAAGAAAAACAATTAATTGATGTTTTGGGGTTCCTTCTCTGGAGATAGGGCAGGTCCGTTTGTATTCTGGGAGAGAGATTGGGGAAATATGAGAGGAGAAACTTATTACCAACGGATCCTACCCAGAGTTGTGGATTATTTTAGACCTTTAGACATTAGTTGTTAGAATCAGAAGCCCTCAATTAAAGTTTTTAGACCCATAATAAGACGGACCAAACATTTTTAATTCAAAATTTTCACCGCAGATTAGAGGTTCGCTAAAAGTTAGTGAAGAGCATCGCTCCCTAATTCGGTTACGCTGTTCCATATTAGGCTGAGCCAAGTAAAGATTGACCTACGTAACTACTATATTTAGATAAGATCAACCTATAAAATGACTGGGGACGAATCTTTTTGCATTATAAGATTTTCTAAATACTGAAGGGGAATATATTCCTAATCCTTTTGTATGTTCAAACGGAGCTCTTGAGATGTCCGTTCTTTGCCACCTTCCAAATCAGGATAATGGGGTTGAATGAAATATTTCATTTCACTCCATACGGACTCAATTAGATTGAGGTCTGGGGAGTATGCTGGCCAATCAATGGGCGTAATTCTTCTGCACCTTGGTACTTCTTTAGTGGCTGCTGCTTTGTGCGGCGGAGCATTGTCTTGCATGAAATGCAAAAATGGACTGGCCTCAATGTTATTAGCAACTAGAGGAATTATGTGCTCACAATTCGTTGATGAAGTAATTCAGCCCCAAGTTTTTTCCCGGAATAAACAAGAACCCTTTACTCCTCCCGGAAAACTCCCCCAGAACATCCAAGCGGAAAACTTTCGAGTCTTAACGACGATGCAAGTCTGTTCAAGTTCGTCACTAGGCTGTAGCATACAGTCAACAAGCTAAGAATAATCTGATTTTCAAGTTTTCACAACTGACCTTACGTGGGACGTGAACATCTCGATGCCTACCATCAGTCACCCATGTTTCACCACTCCAAAGGACGTTTATCCAATCCTCATATCTAAGATCGATATGATGTGCCGCCCATTCATAGAGTCTTTTGATACTAGCTTCATATATTGAGGGTTTTGTGCGTGATAAGAGTCTCGATTATCCTCTCGATTCAAGTGCAGTTTGGATAGCGTATTTTCACGCTCTCTAGTTATGACGTAGCACACTTATCAGTGAGTAATATACAAAAAATCAAGCCTTTAATCATGGTCAGCTTTGAATAGTATAAATATCTAGAGTGATTGCGATTAGATTTCCTAGTCTTCGAGTTGACAAGAGAGGATACCTGGCTGCGCTGATCCCGATTTGTTCTTCTCGCACAATGTTGCTCCATCGATGTTGATTAAGGTGTATTGTTTATGTATTGTATCAAACAAAAGTTAACTTGATATTATTGTTCTAAGATTGTACAGCCTCCGATTATCTACCCTGGAGAAGGTTATACTCGTCCTAAGTTGATGAGATATGGATAATTAAAGTGGACTAGGAAGTACCAAGATACGGTGAGGGTATCATTTTACTTACTTATCAGACTTCAGCGCTAAATAGGCAGTTATTTAAAGTTGGTAAAATAATAGGCTAAGAGGCTTTGTAAGACCCTGCTAGTCTCTATCTGACTTTCACAATTCAGATCCTTGTATGAGAGTAAAAGACTAGAAACATCACAAGGTTAGGTGGACATAACAGTCAGCCTCCTGAATACTTAAGGAACTAAGGCGTCGCGAATTAATGCCACATTATCTTCTCGTGCCAACGATAAAAAAATATTACTTTAAACCAGTGATTGTAGCTGGGCACGTGTTCTAGCTCAAGCTCCCCAGCCGTTTAATAGGTACAATAACAATTGTATGCAGTCACCGTGTCCCCCCAGAGATGTGGCTGTAGCCGTAGCTGATATCCGGTAGACCTTTAGAAACAAGCAATTAATAAAGAGTAACAATTGTTAGTGAACTCTCCCATTCCCTAGGATTTGTAATCTGTATGTGCTGCAACTCGACTACTGCAGTTACAAACCCTAGAGGAAGGGTGGATACACTGTACTACTAGTGGCCGAATTGTCGAACTTTAAATTTCAAACTCTAAAATTAGGAGTCGTTTTTTCCTTTTTAATTGGGATCAGTTTTTTCCCATGTGTGAAGAAATAATGAGGATGTGGAATCATAGTTGTCGGTTTCTTATTCCGTTTAAGGAAGAGTATTATTGATAATTTGTAGAGTTGGAATGAAATTTTGATTGAAGTGTTGGAGTTGATAATGCGTTGGAAATGTAAATTAGAGAGTAGCGAAAAAGAAATGATTCTGAATTGAAAAATGGACGTTTCATCGCAAAATATCCTAAATTTTCAAATCCCCCTTTTTTGAACTGGAAGGGGGCATTCGGTAAAAAAAAGGAAAATATGACTCCAAATTTTTAGAGTATGGAATTTGAGGCTCGACAACTATTCGGGCCACTCACTAGTAGTAGCGGAAAGTTTACTACAAGTCGTTGCCTAGACAACAGTCAATTTTAGACGAACTAACTATTCGCTAACTGTCAACGCTTTAGGCTGTTCGCCTAAGACGCTTCTGAAAGATGATTTTTAGTTAAAGATAAAAAATCACTAAGTATTATTGATTAACATTTGCGGTCACTGACGCAAGAAACAATTAAAAAATCAAAGTTAATGCAGCTCCTGACTTTAGCAATTAATTTGGGCGCGCTAAACTAACTAACTAGTAGACGATTAAGCGAGAATTAAGCGAGTGATCGTGGGGACTGTAAATGTAATATCTAACCAAATTTGGTAGCTCCTCGAGCTATAGATACGGACTCCACGAAGGCTCCCCTGGAAACAAATTTTTCAATGGGCATTTTTGAGACTTTAGATCGACATTTTTCCCCTGAAAAAATCCTTTCAAGATCCATAACCTTGATTCTCTGTCGAATATTCCAGAGTGTATAGGTTCGAAAAGGTAAAACTTATCAACTCATTTGTGGTACAGGAAATCATGGGTAAGTGTAGCCATGGGCGGTAAGGGAGTTTTGAAAAACATGGTGGCTACATTTTTATCGCCAAGACTTTCACACATCTTCATTCCATATTAGATTTAGGCGCCTAGCCTAATTAGGACTCGCTTATCAAAATTCAGCTAATTCAGTAACTCAATTTAGAAAGAGATGGGCAGAAAAATCCGTGTTAACGATATAGTGGCTACACTTATCAATCCAGCCCCTGTACAAACCATCGATGGGTTGATAAGTTTTACCCTCTTCTCCCTGTACATATACATGAATGATATTTATTTGGTCCAAGAGGAACACAGCCCCCAGGGGTGAGTTAAGCACTTTGATATGCAGGACACACAGGCAGGCATATAGGTGCCTAAGCTACCTTGACCCCTTGTAATTAGTGCCACAAGTTAATAATCTTGGATTTATGAGTAAGATATGCCTCACGTGCATCACAATAGATATGGAAATATTCAAATGCATTTTGGCTTGAGATATAGTCTGTAAGTGAGACTGCAAAAGATTCCTATGGGAAAATGTGAGACAATTACTTACTTCTCTTCCAATAAATTTTTTTTTTTAAATTTTTTTAAATTTTCTGGTTATACTTGAAGATGAATTTTTATCGAAGAAGCCGCCCATCATTACGAGTGCTGATAAATTTGCACGTGACTCATTCATCCCGCACTTTTGTTACGCGTCAACACTTTGTAAGTTGAGGTCGAATAAAAGCGAATATTTAGTTCGGTTGAGTATGAAAAGAAAGAAAAAAAAAAGCACAAGTTGTTCGTATGTTCCTTTTTTTTAAAAAAAAAAGAAAACAAAGCACCGGAAAAAACTAAATATAGAAGGGCTGAACTGGCTTATTTCATATTCCCTTAAATTTTTCATTTGTCAGCATGCCCCTAGTTTGTTGCTTTTCTGTCATTAAATCAAGGCGACAATATCAAGGAAGACACACGATAATATTGCTTCGGATGACATTCTCTTTTCCCGATCCCTCTATTTACACTCTTTGATTGGTTGAGTACGATTATGAACACCCGCAAAATACGCACGGTGTTAATCCTTTTTAAGGCAGCCCTAAAATTCTAATGGTAACCAAGAAAGATATTAAGTATCATTATTTAAAATGAAATAGTAAAAGAAGTCGAATGAACTAGTTCAAACGATGTAGTAGAATGAAACTGAATGGTTGAGAAAAGGGGCATTCCCATTCGCTTAACCCCTCAAATGTACATTCATAGCAAAATAATTCAAGGGCTGAAAAAAAAAAAAATTATATCAGTCATCATCACTAGCATCATCATGTTATGTAAATTTATGCACCTGAAATTCTGAAGTGATCTAATTTCTTATGCCCAAGAAAATAAACAAATTGAGTAGGTATCAAAGCGATTTATTATGACTTGTTCATATCTTACAAATTTTAGGCCGGATAATGTGTTCATGTTTTGCAATTAATTTCTCAATATTAGTTATGATATTTGAATTTCAGCATTATCAAACTTAACCCCGGCTGGTTCACGAGCATAATCAATCAGATTCGGATAGGAGCCAACCGCCGCGGAATTTATTTTTCAGAAAAGAAAATACTACCTCAAACAAAATTCTCACAGTCCTAAATACTGCCTCCATTACAATTGTTAATTATTTCATGAGACTAGTGAAACTGCTGGAATTCATAAGGCGTATACAGAGATTGTGGGTTCGGAATGTGAAATTCAAATAAATTATGAAGGGTATCTGTCGGCTAACATGCACGAATCAGCTGTCACTTTACTTACCCTAGCCAAAGAGACCCATTTTTATTTCACATTTCCGAATCACAGACCATTGATTAACGCTCATACGAACATTTAAAGAATTCTATTCTGTTTCTTATTTCACAATTACTACATGTCATTTTACCGCGCTCATGTTTGTCTCTCATGTCTCTTCCTCAAAGGGTTTCTTTTTTATAGTATTTTTTATGGCCCAAAGGTAGTGACTGGATATGCACGTAAATTTCTTATATTCTTACTGGGGCCACCTGCTCCTGGAAAAAAAGTTAAGTGCTACTGTTGGTAATTGATTGAACTTATTAATGTGACTGACTTGATCTAGAATGGACTTTTCTGAAGAACCATGTACTAGACTACCATTACTTAAGATTGGCGACATTATGTAGCCCTAAACCATGCGAACTACGCCTGGAGCGACAATGAATAGAACTAGCTCTGCAGCTTGTCCTAAAGCTCGATCAATCGATCATATATATCCCTACCTTTACACGTTTATAGTAGGGTAACCTGTTCCACGCCTGCTCCATGGGGTGATGGAGAGCCCCTGTCAATTTTTTTTTCGAACTTCAAGATTTGTGAAGTCTTTCATCTACATTCTGTTGTCCAATTCATACATCCTATAATTGAATGAATACACGTAGACTTAGTTTAGGCCGCTCAATTGAAGAACCCCGTGCTGTGGTATTGAGAAAATATTCATAAGCCCTTCTATCTTGCTTCCGTCAGAGAATAAGTGATCCCATCATTCTGTACATGGGTATAATATGATGCGGCAAGCCTGCTTTGATGAAATTGGATAAGTACTAAGTACTTCCCGCCACAATTTACGTAGATGGCTTTTCAATTGGTTGCTAGTGCTGCCGCGTTACAATGGATTCTCCGAATATTCTTAGATTAGTTTGGAATAATTTGATGCTCCAAGACTTCCTATATTACGACGAAATCTCAATATATCTCGCGTGGATTTCCCGTTCTCAACGTGCAGAAGAATGCGATGACCACTCAGAAGGACTCTTTCATTAGATACCCAAGCTCAACTATCTAAGCTTGTTCCCCGCAATATGCTTCTGTGTCGCCCTATAGAGAAGCAATTGGTGTTGGTCAAAGATGGACATAATCAGTGCTTATACTAGTGCACAGAAAAATTTGCGTCAAGATGTAGGATCATCGTCAAACCCAGTATCGAGTCTTATCGCTCAAAGGCTGAAGGATGCAATTAATGGTCATATGAAGAACTCTATGTCGTTATTCACCACGTCTGATTGCCCAGCTCTTGTCGACCCCGCTAACAATCGAATCTTGACCCATCGGGAACTTTTTCGCTTTGTGCAGGATTTCAAACTGCCACTTCCTCCAACAAAACGGCCACATAAAAAGCCTACTGTCGTTTTAGCTCTTCCGAATGGGTTTACTCTTGGCTTAGCTTGCTTAGCTGTAACTTCATACTATACAGCGGCACCGATCAATATATCCGGTGGCTCTATTCAGTTAAAAAGTGATGTTGAGATAATTCAACCAGATGCAATATTAGTACGATTAGAAGATATAAAAAAGTTAGGATTAGATGGTGAATGGGTGGCTCGAAGTGATATAAAATTAATTGCTCTAGAGGAAGATTCGAAGTCAACTTTTACCGTACGAAGCCTTTCAAACATTAAAGGCAAGCAGATAGAAGAATGTCGCCCAAATGAAGCGTTGGAGACAGCTCTTGTTCTTTTAACTAGTGGAACCAGTGGTACAAAGAAGGTGGTACCTTTGAGTACTATATCTCTATTAATCGGGACTTCTTGCGTAATTACTTCCTGGCGACTCAATCCCCAAGATAGCTGTATTAATATGATGCCTCTTAATCATGTGTAAGAAGATTCTCGATATCACTTCGTAAATATCATCTAACAACTACAGAGGGGGACTGGTTCGAAACCTCTTTGCTCCTGTTTTCTCCGGAGGCTCCACAATTCTATGTACCTCATTTGATCCGAATTTATTCTGGGATCTTGTAGTTGACGGGCAAGGAACTTGGTACTATGCTTCACCCTCTATGCATACTAGCATACTCTCTGAAAGAGATTTACGAAATAACTCACTTATGAAAACTAATATTCGACTTGTATGTAATGCAGCAGGTGCGCTTCTTCCTGCGCTTGCTTTGCGGCTCCGCGATGCCTTTAATTGTACTGTACTTCCCAGCTATGGAATGACTGAGTGCATGCCTATATCCACGCCTCCTTTGGACTATGCTTTGGATCGTCCTGGAACTTCGGGGATTCCATGTGGTCCTGAAGTGGCGATTATGAATAAAGATTATCTTCCTCTTCCTGCCGGTGAAACTGGTCATATTGTTATCCGTGGGGGCCCAACATTTGCTGGCTATTTATCAAATGGGGAAGTAACCGACGATTCATTCAAAAATGGCTGGTTTGATACCGGAGATCTTGGGTATCTTGATACTGATGGCTATTTATTTTTAACTGGTAGAGATAAGGAAGTTATTAATAGGGGTGGAGAAATTATTTCACCCTTTGAGATCGAGGAGGCCATCACCGTAGCATCTCATACGCCAAACTCACCACTGTATCAAAAATTAAAGGCTGTCATGGCTTTTTCTGTGCCTCATGATGTACTTCAAGAAACGGTTGGAGTAGTAATCGTTCCACTTCATGGGAAACCTAGACCGGATCTTAGAATACTCCATTCTTCTCTCAGTGACCTGATTCATGCATCAAAACTACCAAACTTTATCGTCTACATGGAAGCACTTCCAACTAATAATAATAAGATAATTCGTATTGGGCTAAGTGAGAGAATGAGGCTAAAGTCAATTGGGGACAACACAAAATTTATAGAAAAGCATTATGAAGCGATTTGCCCACCTCCCAACAGTTCTTTAGACACTCTGATAGATAGTACTATGTGCTTCATCAACGTTCAATTAATTCAAAAAACGATAAATGAAGTTTTAAGTTCTGATTTTGAGTCAATAACTCGATTACAACCCGAAAGTGGACTAGCTGAGGTTCTTATATCGCCCCAGAAGGATTATTTACCAGAATCAGATGTGAAACTTCAGGTTTCTAAACACATTAATAATAAGCTCGATTCCTATCACGTTCCGATTGAAATCCTGGTCCTTCATAATCCGATTCCGAGGAATAAACTTGGGTTAGTTGATGATATTGAGCTTCAACGGTTAGTCAACTACGAAACTGCCAAAAAATATAACCGGTCCAACTTGTCGGAGACACAATACAAAATAATCTCAGCCATATCCAATGTTTTGAACGTTCCAGTCCATAAGGTTGGGCCTGACTCTGACTTTTTCCAGTTAGGTGGTGATAGTTTAACAGCTGGAAGATTGTTGTCTAGTCTTCGTCGTGATTTTCAGATCCAGATTCCGATTCACCAGCTCTTTGCATGCAGTGTTGTATGGAAACTGGGTGAGCTCGCTGATAAATTAAGTGCGGCGCAAGTAATCATGCAAAAAGAGAAAATTTCACATACTGAAGCTGATCCTAAACAAACTAAAATGCATAGTTCAAAAAATCCGGTTCTACTTATTATCAATCTTCTTCCTATTATATTGTTTTATCCAATGAAACTGGCTTTTTGGTTTACCATGTTCATATATTCCCTTAGTTACCTGTCTAATTATTGGAGAGTCACAAATCTCGCTACCCGCTTTGTAATACTAATTACTGCAATGAGCATTTCAAGCCTTTCATCAAAGGTTGCTACTCCTATTTTTGGTATACTGTTTAAATGGGTCATAATTGGTCGCTTCAAAGCTGGTATCTATCCCATGTGGGGCGCCTATCACACTCGATGGTGGGTCGTCAGTAAGATGTTACTAGTCTGCGGAAAGGTATGTCAATTAAGTAATTTAGACCAACCGAATCTAATGAACAAAACAGGGTCTGTTTCGGTATTCAAATGTATCTAGGCTTCTATATTATAGAGCACTTGGTGCCCGGATTGGACGCAATGTGGTAGTTGAAGATAGTACTGATCTTGGAGAATATGATCTTCTAGATATTGGTGACAACGTTCACTTGGATAAGTGTATATGTCGACCTTTTGCTTGTGAAAAGAACACAACAATGTTCCTCGGAAAGATTCATATTGGTCAGAATAGTAGTGTAGGATTGAAATCCTATGTCGCAGCTGGCTCTATTGTTCCATCAAATTCTTACATTGGGCCAAATAGTTCTTCCTATGAAAAAGATGACGCTACACAAGATAGTCGTTGCAAAACAAATGGCAAGCTTCCTGAGCCACATTTCTTTCAACGGATAATTTTTATCTATCCACTGCAATTGGCTGTCATGTTTGTGGCTAATCTACCTTGGATGATTGCACTCATTGGAGTGGTAGACAGTAAACCAACTGGAACTGCTCATCATGGAATAAAAACTATAATCGAATGGTGGGCTGATCCCCATCGTATCGCGTATCATTATCTTGCAGGATTTTGTCACGTGATAATCAGTCCTCCGGTTCGCTTTCTCTGTATTGTTATCATCAAACATGCACTTGATCTTCTCTGTGGAAAGTCAAGAAGTCAGTCTACCCAAAATTTTACTTCTTCGGAAATCTTAAGAAAAGGATTAATGGATGCTTTGAAACCTAGCAAGAGTCTCAACAAATTTACAAAACTATTTGGCAGTCATTATGAAGTTACTTCTATTGCAGCACGTGCTCTTGGTGCTCGAGTCGGTAAAAGAGTTTATTGGCCCGGGAAAGGACCATTTGTTCAGGACTTTGATCTAATAGATATTGGAGATGACGTGGTATTTGGCTCTAGATCTCACATACTCACTCGTGATGGATATGGTTTGGCAAGTGTAAAAATACAATCTGGGGCTATGGTTGCAGATCGAGTCGTCCTCAATCCTGGAACTTTAGTTGGCTCTCGAGCAATCCTGGGAAGTGGGACAACATCTTGTCGAGGACAAATGTTTGCTTCAGATACCGTATGGATTGGGAAAAAGAATGGAAGAGCTGTTTGTCTATCTCATACAAAACTGGATAAAACTGGGCACAAGCACAGTGGTAAACAAGGAAAATTCTCAAAAGATGAAAAGATGATTGATATGAAAGATCGTTTCAGCAATGAATCCGAAAAGAGATCTACTACATACAGCATGGTATCATGTAACAGTTTATTTTATGATATCGAATCAAAACCAGTTGTGAAAACTTCCTCTAACTTACACGAGTCAGAATTAGAGGGGATAATAACTCAGTTAGAGGATGTCAGAAATACAACATCTCCATTTGGCCGTGCGTTTTACGAACATCAAGCGCCATATCACGTGTTTACACTACCCATTATCACACTATACAGCTTGTTGACGACAGCACTGAATAGAATATTTTGGGACTCAAACATTTTAATTAATCTTCTTCTTAACCAATTTTTAAAATATACAAATTTATTGAAGCGACGTCCGACCAGATCTTTTCTTATCTATGGTCTTAATACTGGTTTACTATCAGTTGTCTTACTCTTCAGCTCGATATTTGCTCTGTTTTTAGTCATTGCCACTAAATGGATAATAATTGGGCGACGAAAGCCTGGAAATTATGATTGGGATAAGAGCAGTTACTGTCAGCGCTGGAAACTACTACTCACCATAGAATCCCTTCGCACGAATTGCTTTGGTAAACATGGTATTTTAGGTATGCTTACAGGTACTTATTATATCGTCTTGTATTATCGGCTACTAGGTGCCAATATTGGATCTAATACTGCACTCTTTGCTGGTGGTCCCTCATCAGCTTATATAACAGAACCTGATCTACTTTTCATTGGCAATCGAGTTGCAATTGATGATGCAAGTTTGGTTGCGCACATAAATTCCCGTGGAAATTTTGATTTAAGAACGCTTGAGGTTGCAAATGGAGCAGTACTACGCAGTGGCAGTCGCTTGCTAAGTGGTGCTAGTATGGGTAACGAAAGCATGTTACTCGAGCACTCGCTCATTATGGCGGGAGATCGAGCGGACAATGGAACTATTTATCAAGGATGGCCTGCAGATGTTTATTCAGGCTCAAGGTCACAGGATGATGATTTTAGCAAAGTTCTTGAATAGAGCCTACTCTTACATATGAAATCTTTGTAAGAAAAACTTTTTTTTTTTAATGGAAGGGGTTGGGGATGAAGCACAAACAAAATTAAAGATAAATGAGTAAAGAAAGGCCTAATGTGTAAATATGATAACGATGTTATGATCGGAAGGAGTTTACAAAATTTGATGTGGGTTGGGTTGGTTACACATTAGGGATAATTGACATGTTAGTTTAACGGATACAATAGATGAGCAACAGAGAGAAAATGGAACAAACAATTAAAATTTCAATTTTCATTTAGTCTTATTGAGTTAATTTTTAATTTTTTTTTCTTTTTGAAATCCTTTCACCTTATAAAAAAAAGGTAACAATTAAAAAAAATACTGATAGTCATTAACAGTTAGTTATCGTCCTAGAATGAATATTATTGTTATGATATAAATCGCTTTGTTAAAAACCTCATAAGAAATAGAGTAGGATAGATGGATAGAAAATAAAGAGTCTTTTCATCAAATCAGCGTCAATCGGCAAAGTCCTCCCTTAAAATTAATCCGAACCGAAACACGGGATTGAATTCGGGAGTTGTATATTGAAGTGGTAAAAACTTTTTTATCCATAAAAAAACAATTCAAGATTAAAAGATAAAAAGATTCAAATATTCAAATATTCAAAAATACGCTGTGATTTTTTACAAATAATATTTCTTGTGTGTCAATTAGGTATTGAATTTTATATTATTATGATATGATCTTAATAATATCATTTTTAATTAATTCTGTTTACTTGAATCCCCTTGTAA
>JAHYSP010007756.1:7164-18054 GCA_019455505.1 Pleochaeta shiraiana | reverse complement strand
GACGAGAAGATATATCTATTCTCTTTTTGTACAAAATGGCAGGTTGAATCATTCCGAGAACATCATTCGCTTATTTTTATGGATTCAATCCATAACACATGTTTTTCCTTGGAAAATAAAACTCGGAAGGCCTTTTTATATACTTTGTTAATTAAACACGATGAAACTGGTTGCCGCATTCCAGTTGCATTTAAGATAACAAATTCAGAAACCCAATGGCATATAAAAAACTGTTTAATTTGGTTAAGAGATTCTGTGTCATTCTCAGAACCACCAGTGTTTATGATAGATTGCTCTTCTAAAGAAATAGCGGCTCTCCAAACAGTCTTCGAGAATTCTCAAATTAACTTAAATTTTAGGGTTTGAACCGTAGCTGTACAAATAATTATATCGAAGCTTGGCATAAAACCTTAAAATATTCTTATCTTGGAAGCACAAGAAAACGTCGCTCTGACGACTTAACTTTTGTTTTACTCCAAGAAGTCCTTCCAGATTTCAGACGCAAGGTCGTCAGAGGTTTTTTTTGGATTTGATCGAAGAACTCAATCAAAAATTGAAATCGAACTGCGTCAGAAATGTGAACTCCTAGCGGATGAAGTTGCTGAGAGCTATATATTTTATGAAGCGGTCCCTCACGGAGATGAGTGTTCGGAGAAATTTTTAATTCGTTCCTTTACAGATCCAGATATCAAATACCAAATATCACTGGAAGCTACACGCTCCATAGCCAGTTGCTCTTGTGAATTTCACTCGAGGAATAGTACTGTGTGCAAAAACATTTTCTTGGCTCAACGAGTTTTGGGCTATGATATTTGTTTCTCAACAAAGGGCAAAGGAAAATCTGTTGATATGCCAGTCACCCAAGCTCTAGCACAGGAAGAGGAAGCTGATCTGCAAAAAAGTCGTGATAAGTAGACGATGTTTGAACAAATGATGAGTTCAATAATTTCTTTGAAAGATCCGAGAGAAAAGTTAAGCTCTTCGCAAGAATTAGTGGATAATGTAACTCAAGCAGCTTCATCCCTAAAAAGAGAATTAGAAGATAACGAAACTTCGTGTAACAAAGACAACGGAGATGGAAATAATACCAATTTTAATAATCGATAATTTAGAAATTATAAATAAGTATCATAATTCATAAACCGAATTGAGTATAATATAAATCTAATAATATAAATCTAATACTTTGTCAATACAGAATAATCCATTGAGGATTCGTGATCTCAAAAGTAATGGATAACGTTGAAAAATCGACTAGAAAACTCTAGTTAGAAACTGAAGTCAAGTAGTTTATCGTCTCTAACATAAAGGTAATTACTTAATGTGATGGAATTGCATTCAAAGTTCAAATAACTGTATTGATTATTAAACGTAATTGCTTAAAACTTTGCAACCAAGGGAGTAGATCGACCCGATATTGCGCTACAAAATATAAAAAACTTGTGTAATAATCAATCGCAGAAGTTAGGTCAAAGGATTTATTTTTACATCTCTATAAATGATATTAAAACAAAATCTCATTTACTTCTCCTGACTCAGTGGTAATAGTTATATCCGACACCAGCTGTAATGTCTGAAAGTATGGGATGGTATTAGGGTAAGAAGCTGTAGCGAAAGCAGGTGCAAGAAGACGCAAAGAAAGAGATTTTTATCGATAATTAAGTTATAGCTTTTGGATTGATGGAGTGTACGAAATTGCGTATGTCTTTGAAAAGACCCGGAGAGTTGGGTGGATGTTTTAGAGATCGTTTTTTGGACGAGAGAAGGGGCCTTACTTTTTATGGGAAAAAGAGTGGGGCTCCATCAGTGCGGCCGGCTACTCTGAGAGGTTAGTACCATTCATAGATACTGTAGGCTTACGGGAATCTGGGCTGCATTCAATGCAGGATAACGCTCCTCACAAGGTGGTTCAAAACATGGGTGAGTTCAAGAAGAGAAAAATTTCACCCATTGAATGGCCAACATACTCCCCTGACCTCAACCCGATTAAATCCGTATAGAATTTAATGAAAGACTACATACCGCGTCATTGTCCAAATTTGGGTCAAGAGAGGCAGCGGTCTCAAGATCAATTTTACCTAATCGTGAGGGAGGCCTCGGAACTGAGGTTTGATGGGAATGACTTGGAGAAACTGAGCTGTGTATGAATCTGAAGGAAGATATGTAAGTTACTAGTTAGAATTGAATGTAAATAATAAAATCAAATTAATTCATTTGGTAACTAAATTATGAATTTTGAATGACACACCAAAAAGAAAGGGGACTGAATCGAGTGGTTCCAAAAGGCGACCAATTGATTTATCTATTGTCGATTTTGAAGTACATCCATAACCTAATCAGACACATCTATCCTTTTTCTCAAGTCTTTCTACGATGTCGCAAAGGGGTCCGTCCATGGCGGATCTTTCTTACGACTCGATCGAGGGACTCCTTGTGATGGCTTGTTAGCCGATTGATCCCCGTAGCATATGTTCTAAGATATATGCTTTCAATTCTAAAATATTTACTTTCAGATTAGTTCACTTCGGTAAGAGCTTATCAGACTCTGTGACTTTCAGAGAGACTTGAAGAGGACTCAGTCATATATGGTATTAATGTTCTAGATTATCAAGGGCTTCTAGAGAACATGTAAATAGAGGGACTTCTAGCTAGCATTCTTACCCCATATATTTAATTCTAGACTACCATCATACATCTAAATGCCCATTGCTTTTGTTATATGATCCGTGACACTCCCCAACTCACATCAACCCCCATACTGCTCGACATCAGTCACAGGGAGAGAAATCTACCAATTCAAGGAGGTACTAAAGTACATTGCCCTCATGGAGACAAGAAAATACGAATCCGGCGTCACCTCAGTCCCAGTCGTCGTTCGCCCAACAAGTGGTTAGTCACCCGCTCGTGCCAATTCCACCAATCAGCCGACCGGAATTAGAAATATTGTTTGGAATCTTATTTCAAGCGCTGAATGTAGAGAACACTGATCTACGGAATGGAGTAGAAGATCTCCGCCGAGAAATGAGAAATATGTGCCAGGATATGAGAAGCACGTATCGAGCACAATGTCCGCTATCATATACTCGAGAACAGACCAGCCTACCAGACCCAGCAATAGCTGCTCAGGAAAAAACGGTAAACCCAAATCCTGCTCCAGCCAGGCCCGCAAGCCACCATCGAAACCCAAATCGTTTAATGAGATTGCGGCAGCAAATTCCGACAAATTATGGACAAAGGTCAAACATGCAAGGAAAAGAAATAGAAACCCGCCGAGTAGTGACAAGTTGCTCATCCCGCTGCTTAAAAGCCAATGGCAGACTGAGAGCGAAGGATAATATTTCGTCGACGATCGCAAGCGGCCGCACTGCACCGTCATATTGCCTTGGAAATTTTATACCGTATAAATAAAACGCTACAAAGCAAAAAGTTCCCTGCTCAACTACGTCGTGTAAAACAAGGGTACAAAAGCGCAGGCAATTTAACAGGTCTTGTATCAGAAATGGCTACGGGGAATATGCTTCTGTCAATATTCCTTGATAAATACCGATTACAGGAGTCTAGAACAAATACAAGTTCTATGATAGTACACAGGTATTGTGACCCAACGGGTCGGATGGTGTAGTGGTATGCCATTCGGGCTGGCATTCTAAGTAGAGTTTTGGTAGCCTTGACACCTGCCCCACTTGAGACGGAAGACCACTGGATCGAATCCAGTAGACCCTAACTTCTTAGGGAGTGAAATTTATACGTTGATGGAGGTACACTTGAACAACCAAAGGTTATTTGAGAATTTTCCACTTGGTGGATATTCACGGGAGAGAAGCACAGAAGGTAACTTCATTTCTCGTAGTGGTATTCGCAAATTCTGTTTGAGTGTGAGTGTCCAATTAATCTAAATCACGTACTCTTGATCTCTTGTCTTTGATATTCTTTAACTCCTTAATGACGATAAACAAAAAAAAAAAAAAAAAATTGTGAGCCAACAATTATGACTCAACAATAATGACATCAAATGTTATGACGTAAATTCAAATCGTCATCAGAAATAATACAGTTATTTGTGACGTGAATGAATATCTCAGGAAGCGAAAGAAAGCTCAAGAGAACATGGGAACCAAAATAAGTATTAGTCATGAAAAGAGATGTAAAAAAGGAAAGAGTTTCCAGCTCTAGATAACATAGAAAAACAGAACAATTTTGAACACATTTTCTTATCATTAAATATCAAACACTTGTCTTTAAACCCTTCCTTCATAAGTAAAATTTAAACTAACAAAAGCCTCCTTAGTTGAAGTCACGATTCCAATAACAAACTGTTTTGTGAGTTACCCTTGTGATCAGATACTATAATAGCTACTTTAGATACCATAACTTTGACAGATTCTCTCGCTGAATAAGGACTTACTGATACGGACTGCTTTAAAACTCGACAAGGATATTGAGGATGTAATGGAAGATTTAGAATGGGTTCCTTTGAAAGTGCACAGTGTGGAACTTCAACGGTACTACCATGAATGAGGGAATAGATTATAGCAGGTCCATAAGGAGTTGCTGGTTGGCCCCTCTAAACTAGATCTCCCTTTCACCCCGCACTGGATCTCATCAGCTGGAAGGTTTGAGCAAAAAGTAATGTCCAATGATAAAAGGCACTCATCGATAAAAATTAAAGTTAGAAGAAGAGAGGATGCTACTAGACTAATTTCAAAGGGGGTTTTGTTTGGGGGGATCTGTCATTTAGTGGGACCCTTTCTCCAAATCAAGCTAGACAGCTTGTGCCCAACTTGCTGTCACTGGGGGAATACGACTTACAATTGCCCAACTCCAGAAAATCAGAAATATAACTTCTGTGTAGACGCACACTTAATGCAAGACCACCGATGCACAGTCACTGGGTGTAATAAGGGTAAAAGAAAGAATTTCATTCATCTGACAGAAAGTAGTGCTAATGGTGAGGGAAAACATACGGCTTCGTCACACGCTTGTCGTCATTTTCGTGAAGCTGTGGAAATTGCACAATGTAGTCGAGAAGAGTGGAGAGAGAGAGAGAGATGTTACGGCGAGCGTCCGAGTAGACTAACGCCGTCTCCGAAAGGGAGGCGAATGTAGATAAATTGGGATGGGAGACGATGATGGGACAAGAAGAACGAGAATTCAAACAAGATGTATATTTCGAATCTAGAAAATCACGAGCGAAGAACAAGATTGCGAAACTGGGGAACTATCTACACCACGTACCCAGCACCTTAAGTACCCAGATCATCATCAAACTTTTTCCTACTTCTAACCCGTAGTGGTATCGCGTTTGCCGATCACCACATCTAGCCTAAGCGAGATAGTTGAGCCATAACAAGAGAAGAGGCGAGAGAAGAGGCACTAAGATCAGAAGAGCAGAGCGTGAGTGACGTAGATGAGGAGCTAAAGGAGCAAGATCAAAGTGGAGGCGGTCCAATGTCTTCACCGAAGATATCCTCATCAATTTTCAGATCATCACCACCCATCGAAATCGATAATCAGAACATGGATGGAATAGAACAGGAAAGTAACCCCGCTGGCATGACCATCTAACCAACCAGATTTATGAAAATTATACAATAGAATTGTCAACACACCTACGCCGTTTGTCAACCCATCTTTCAGGTAGGGGTTGAAACGGGCGCAGAATTAGTGTGTATATAGGAGCCATACGTCGGTACAGGAGGTATGTCTCATCGTTCGTACAACATACGTTGGAGCTCTGTTGCTTCTATGGGTTGCCAGAGAATTACAGTAGGAGTTAAGAAAGATTTGGATGGAAGAATTATTATTGAACACCGCTCAGATCTCTATGATTACCCATATACATTAGTTCAACATATATGGGAGCCGGCATCTCATAGGAGAAGAAGCGCAAAACAAGAATTTTGAACTTCTACAATGAGAAGATAATTAGGGGAAATAACTGGGTTAGAAATAAAGAGAAAGTCAAATGGGTATCCTCAGATATCCCATGTACACAATTAATTGAGCATCGAACTATCATTGCTGGAAATTTTAACGCACATAGTCCTCTTTGCAATTCATAATGCACATCTTGAAGCAGATATTGGCAATTCACGGAAAACCTAATCAATGACTATGGCCCCACCGTCAATAATGACACGTTTGCGGTCACGAGGCCCAAAGCAACTCCAGGGCTGTCAATTATCGATTTGACACTGACGACGGCAACTTTGGGCCCGGTGAAGTCGTGAACCATTGATCCTGATTTCTCTACTCCATCAGATCATGAACTCATCGTATTAGACCTTGGAAATTTGAATGAATCTATAGGTGTGAGAAAAATGAAACCAAACTCGCCAAAACTCTGGTATATTGCCAAGATTGAGGAAGAAGTATGAGAAATGAGACAGTCAGCCTTTGCAATTATCGAGCTATTGTTATGTTTGATTAAATATATGAAAGGAATGCGGCAGTACGCTTATGCAAGGGATGAATGATTTTTTATGTTTGATTATGTTTTAAAATAAGAGCTCTCTCGAAGTTACCTAATGAATGTCATGGTAATAGCTAGAGTTAAGCACAGCCAGGAGCTGAGGATGCTAGAGATAGCTCGAGGCTATTTACAGGGTAAACGTATGAAGGGCAATACGTAAAGAACTAGCAATTTACAACTTACAAGAGGGTAAGACTTTCAATATGCAAACTTTATTCTATTAAGTAGATTACATCAATTATTATCTACAGCTCCTCTACAATCAATCTTATCATCAATTACATGTTTGATCTACCAAAACCCATCTTTAATCTCTTTTCTCTCCATTATTAACCGATCTAACTCCATTTTCCGAAAAGCACAACAAAAAGTTCTGACAATAGTGTCACTTGGTCCAACTGAAGAGATTATAGGATGGGATATCAGGAACATGGCAAGAGAAGTGACAGTGTTTGCAAAAAGAGATTGACATAAATTGGCCAGTGACCGCGCCATTATCAATGAAGAGAGTACGGCACAAGAGGTAGATGATGAAGTGGAGTGGATCAAAAAATCCCTGACAGCTGTTTTGGACCAACACGCGAAAAAGTTACGCGTTTGTGCACGATCAAAAAGATGGTGGACAACGGAAGTCTCGGAGCAGAGAACTCGGTAGAAAGCGTGCCGCAGGCAACTTCTATTGTAGGTTAAAGACGAGGGATAGGAAGGCACATCACCTTTTGATCAGAGGAATGAAGTATAGAGGCTTGCAAAAGTAGGGAGAAGTTAGAGTTAATCCTATACTGTATTATTCTTTTCTAATCTATCTAAAGGAATGTAGAAGGAGGACTAAGTTATATATAATTCTAGATGGCCTGTGATAAATAACATCCTGTAACTGTAATACGTAGTTAAGAGTTAGGAAGAATGCTGTAGAAGTCTCTAGAAATTACTTAGTACTGGTGGTGATGTTCCTAGAAGTTTGTAGAATCTACTATTTGTGATTCTAGAGAGTTCTACCAATGATTACTAATAATTACAGAGGTACAAATTTATTCTTTTATTGTAACTAAGGATTATTTCCTAATATAGTATGATATTAGGAGAACATTGAGATAGATGTAGTTGTGTATTCAATTTTTTCAATAATTTCAAGCTCAAAACGTTTCCAAATAAGAACTACGAGTTGCGAGAAAGACATACTACAAGACAATTCGAAAATCTAAGAAAACCTGCTGGGAAAACTTTCTCCAAGGAACCGAAAATACGTCAAAAGATACTCGTGTTTTAGAGGGAGAACAGCAAAATTACAGACAGATCGTAGATGGACAAGACCGTTACTAGACCGCTCTACGTTACACAAAAAAGATTGATCCTTCCACAACACCGGCGCTGAAAGATCCTTCTGGAGCGGTGGCTATCACTATCGAGGAAAAAGAGTATGATTCGCAGGATAATATTTCTGGGGCCACCAGCAGATCTCTCAGACCATTTGCTTATTCCACAAGGAAAATCTCATGAGCTAGTTACAGAGAAAATAGTGGAGAAGGCATTATTCACGAAATCCGTGAAGAAAGCTCCAGGGTCAAATAGGCCGAATTGAAGGGCCATGCGGCTACTCTGGTTGTGGAATCGAGAAAAAATGGTAACATTAATTTGCCACTGTATTCTGATTGGCCACAACCCTCACGCGAGGAAAATAGCGAAAGGCATTTTACTTCAAAAGCCAGATAAGATAGACTACTCTCTGGTAAAATCCTATCGAGTCATAAACCTATTAAACTGCTTAGGCAAAGTAGCTGCTGAAAAAGTTATGGCAGAGCTTCTCTGCGAATGGTGCAAACGGAATCAAGCTCTGCATGTAGGGCAGATGGGAAGTCGAAAATATCGAAGCGCTACTGACGCCGTTGCACGCGTCTTGCAGAAAGCTCAGGAAGCTTGAGCCAGAGGAAATAAATCAGGGTTTCTTATGGATGTGAAGGGGGCATTCGATCACGTAAGCAAAAATTGCCTTTTACGGCACATGGGTACAAAAAAAGTTGATGGAAACATCATCAGATGGGTTGCTTCGTTCCGTACTGAGTGCCGACTACAGCTAGTCGTAGACGGGCATACAGGAAATATAACACCCATGCTAACGGGGGTACCCCAAGGATCTCCGGTCTCTCCAATTTTGTTCGCAATTTATCTCAGTGATGTCTTTGAGACGGTAGAGACATTATTCCCTGGTATAGAGGCCACATAGTTCGCAGATGATTGCGGTTTAAGGCAGTAGCAGAAATTATTCCAGAGATTACTGCCATACTACAAAAAGCTGGAATAGCAGCTATTGAATGGAGAGAAAAGAATTTCTCAGTCTTTGATCTAGGAAAAGACGAAGCAATTCTCTTTGATAAAACATTGAAAAAACATTGAAGCGGAGAAAAATTTCACGGCAACAAATGGAATCTGCGGAAATCATTCTTAAAGGCCATGCTGTCTGGTATAATACCGAGTCAACTCGTTGGCTTGGGATTTGGCTTGACTCGGCCCTTGCATTTAGGGAACACAAAGATATGTATCTCCAAAAGGCAAAGAAAGCAGGAGCTCGTCTTCTATCCATGGTTTCCAAAAGAGGGCTATCGCCTGGATTGGTTCAGAAAGTGCACGTTGCAGCGTTTCAATCAGTTGAATTATATGGGGCGGAGCTATGGTGGCATGACCAAAATAAATGGTGCTCGGAAATTCAAAATTAAGTCAACAGATAGGATCAGGCAGTTACCGGAATGATTAAAACTTCACCTATCGCAGTTGTGGTGAAGGAAGCCGGCCTAAAGCCCGCGCTCTCTCTCTCTTGGACAATCGACAAAGACGGTACACCCAACGCCTCCTCAAGCTTCCGAAGATTAACCCGACGCACAATCTCCTCCATATATCGTTAAGAGAAGGAGATAGAGGAGCTCAGCCCGGAGAACAATTAGTCAATGACATGATTTGGATACACAGCAAAAAGGTCAAGAAACTGGGACAGAGGCCTGCGAACGCTCTGGCTAAAGGTACAAATATTGATCCATCGATGGGCATAAAAACAACCGAGATGATCCCACTATCAAATTTCCCAGGTAAGATCACAGTACAAAGTTGTAAATGGGAAGCAATTTCACAAGCGCTTCAATTCAAGTAGACAGCATAAGAATTATGCTTCTGGTAGGACGGGTCCAAACTAGAGAACGGAAGAGCGGAGGCGACAATGACCAGGCAACCTGAGAAAGGAAAATGGTGCACGAGTAGAGTCAGATTGGTAATCAATAAGGAAAGTTCTAATGCCGAACTGTACAGACTAGATCAGCGCCTTGCAAAGATTAGCACGGTACACGTTTGGCTTGAATCACAAACTGCAATATCCAAGATAAAAGACCTCAGCTCAGGGGCTGGCCAATGGATAGCTCGACGAATTCAAATTCGGGCAAGCGAGCTCAAAGAACACTAAATCGAAGTTCATGTACACTGGGTGCCAGGACACAATGATATCGAATGAAATGAAGTGGCAGAAATAGCGGCCAAATAAGCTGCAGAGGGTCGACGGCTGTGCTCTGAAGAGTTCAAAATACTAGTTCACGTCGCTCGCAATATCACAGAAAAAAATCGGATAGAATGGCGTCAGTGGCTTACGACTGAGCATCGTCGGAGAAAGCCAAGTTCCAGAAGCACTTACAAGCTGGACTTGGCCAACCAAAACGGTGATCCAGGGGCCTTCGGGGCTCACAAGGCGCTAGCCAGTAGATACTTCCAGCTCAAGTCACAGAACGTGATTACTAAAGTACATATTCATCGCATTAGTAAACGGGAAGGAGACTCGTACGACTGGAGAAAGAAACAGACAGTTCGACACTTAATGCTTGATAAAGGATACGAATGGGGAGTAACTGAATAGAGAAGCGGAAGGGGATTGAGTGGGAGGGGAAGGAGAGTGTTCCTTGATTTTCTTTTTATTGGTATTTGAACCTAGTCATTCTCCATTTCTTGTAGATTCCCGACAAGATCTCCATACTGGTTGTTCCAAGTTTTCCGACCTTATCTTTTATTATTTCCCGGCGCTAGATGCTGTTTTGGTATAGATTTGTCACTATGGCGATGATGGATTACGCCATTACTTTTTGTAAATAGACAATTTATGCATCAACAGTGTTTATATCATACATGGAATGGTTCAGATTTACAGTAGGTACACTTTGTTGCAGTTAATCCCAGATAGTTTCAGTGTTTCTTGCCTTGTTTCAGTATATGACTGTTGGGCCTATTATTTGAGGGACACTTGAAACACACATGGATGGATAATTATTCTCCATTGAATTACCAGCGGTTATCTGATATCGGTGTTGTCGCAGGTTTGGGGGGATATCCTTCGGGGCGTACACATGTCTCATAATTGAGAATGAAATTAAATACCCTGTGTTAGC
>JAHYSP010007695.1:0-10281 GCA_019455505.1 Pleochaeta shiraiana | reverse complement strand
GGGGGGGGTATTTCGTGGGTTGAGTAGACATTTTTTAGTTTGTCTGCACTATACAATGATTTCTTGCACTCAATACTTTCTGATTCAAAATAAGGTAGTTGTTGAAGAAGGTGGTGTTGAAGAATTTATTTTAATCTTTCGGCTACTTTACGAGAGTTTTTTTAGGAGTACATTTATCTAAAAATAGAAATGAATTATGTAATTGAGTGCCCGTTGGCCTTTGCAAGGCAAACGCAAATAGAGTCGCATATATTTTCCTACATCTTAATACCCAGACACTGAATAACTCATATCCAAATTACTAGAACTTCAAATTGTACTAAGACAACGCCGAGGGCTCTAGTTTGATTTCAAACGATATGTGCACTGAAACTATCGGTAGGCTAAAATCCTTACTCGTTTTCCCTTGTCACGGAGAAAAAGTCAGCTTAATTATGACATCCAAGCCCCTGATAACGTCTGGTGTCGTGTTTGAAAATCCCATGCCGTAACGTGCAACCCATGTTGCATCTTTATGACCGCTATGCTTGTGCTTCAGAGCTATCTGTTTTGAGGACTAGCCCCCGCTATCTCCAAACCCTACCGCAATTACATGTAGTATATATCTATTAATGCCTCTTTGATTTCACCGTCTAATTTTGCTAGAATCTATTCTCTGCCCATAAATCGTCTTTCTTTCAACTAAATTTAGTGTCATTGAAGCTAATTCCCTAAAAGGCTTTAAATTAAAATGAAATTATAAGCAAGTGATCGGTCTCAACCTTTATTAAGCTATCGAATACAATGTGTTGAAAAAAAAAAAATTGACTTGAAAACAGGAAACAATGTAGATTAGTCTGTATACTTTCTGAAAGGAATCGGTAACATATATGATGGGATGGCTGGTAGCTGGTGGCACCGGAAAAGTCAACTGACAATGACTCACATATATACATGTATAAATCTGAAAAACCAAAGAGCCTGCTACAGATTTTAGTCTGTTTAAGTTCTGAGGAATTAAACAAGGCTTGATCTTGCGGTTTCTAGAATATAATTTTTTAAAATTACATTTGATATAGTTATTGGATTTTTATTAATCACGTTGATCAATGCGGATATAGAGATGTAAATATTATAGACTGATGTTAAGAGGTGCTATAACGAAAAGGAGTTATATCAATCCTGTGATCGGAATAAGCAACTCTTTTTTAAAGACCTTGTCTTTTGTTGTGGGTCCACGAACTGAGTGCCGTTTGGAGATAGAACAGCTAGAGCGCGAGAATTACTAGAAAACTTATAACAAAGATGCGTCTCCTCTTGGCTCTCATTTACCAATAAGATTAAATTGGAAGAAAAAATTTCTCTGCCGCCCATGGATATTTCTTATTATGGAAATATCACTGAATTTGTAAGGTTACTTACTCATTATCACCTGACACACTGTACCAGTGAACCTCAATTTATACGACAGTGGTTTAGTTGAACCTTCTTATCGCCAACGCTTTCCAATTGCCGATTACATCGCCTCTAAATGTGAATTATATACTTTTTTCATTCTTCATTTGTGTTTATTACTCAGTGTTAATTCGAATCGGTTGATCTAATTCTGTTTACGCTGCCCTCTCGCACTGTCTTATTACTAGTGCCCTGCCCAAAAAGATACATTGATAGCTCTAGATATGAAGAAGATCTATACTATCGAATTTCTCAAGTATTTGAAAGATTCTCCATTAGTGGCGAGGCCATCAGGACTTCCTCCCACTGAACAATGGATGGGGTAGGATAAAATATTCATTTAGCTTTGAAATATATATACTGACAGACTTCGCAGATTGACCGCAGATTCTATTCGTAACAAGAATAAATCAACAGCTACTAAAACCAAATCAAATTATTCTGATGTTTTTCTAGATCCAATAGCTCGTCGGCCTGTTACAGATAAGCATCTACCGCGCAATAACTCTAGTAAGCTGTTAAAATCGATTTTACCATATACACAATTAGCTGACCCTCAATCTCGAAGATACTGAAGATATTGTTCTTGGTCCACCCAAAACCTCATTTATATCTGCAACTTCAATTCGGAGCACAGGAAAGAATGTTAATTCTCCAGACCGGTCTGGTAATCGAGAAACTGGATTTGGGCTGAGAACAAAAACTAGGCCTCATGAAAACGATCGAACTCGTGAGAGCAGGAACAATTTAATTCGAAGTCGGCGTCCAGAAGTTGACCAGGATAATGAAGGATGGAATACAATCAGATCAAGGAAAAGTTTTGGCGGAGAGGATTCCGAGAGACTAAGTAATGGTCCAGGAGGCGATAAAATCAGAGATGAAAAAACTTCACGGGATCGAGATGATTATGATGGAAAAGAGAGGTCGTGGGGATTAAATTCCTTTTCTCGAGAAAAAGATATCGAACATGATCAGTTTCCGGAGAGAAATCACCGTAGTGGTGGAGTAAGTCGTGGGAGAAACGAACAATCATGGCTCAAAGAAAAGGATAACTATGATGTACCATTTAGTTCTAGAGACCGCTACAGTAATAGTGAAAAACATATTGACCGTAGTAGAGGATGGAGAGGTAAAGAGAAGGATGACCGAATTGATATAAGAAGTGAAAGATTTACTGAAAAAAATGGAGATAGAGAAATTCAAGGTGATAGACGTTGGGACAAGAGCAGAGATCAACGCAATGAGCATGAGCCTGAATGGATGGAGGATCCAGTTGAAGACAAACGTCAGGCTCATACTCTAGCAGATTTTGAAAAATGGAAGGAACAGATGCAAGGAAAAGATAGGGTCATCAAGAAAATGAGTCTGCCTGGAGACACCAGCTTTGATCCAGAATCGTCCCTCTCCAGTAGAGAGAAGCCAAAAATTGAGACTCCTCTTGAATTTGACCCCGGACCAGACAAATTCCTGAGCCTTTTCAATATTAAGGATGAGGGATTCTCTGACTCTTTAATAGAATCAATGAGTGAAGGAGCCTCAAAATCAAAAACCACCGGAAAAGCTTCACGGTTCACTTCTTTCTTTACAGCACAAGATGAACCCCATAAAGCTGCAGAGTCTCAATCTGCTATACAGTCTCAGTCTCCAACCGCACATAAAACTCCCCCCATTCCAAATGAACAATCTGATGCAGAGAAAGAAGCTTTTCAGCAACTGCTTCAGAAGCTTCAACGTCAGACTCTGCAAGCACCTAGCTCTGTTTCACCTGCAAATGTATCTCTACAACCAAAGCCTTCGATTTCGGAGAATACATCTTGCGCTGATGCTACACAAGATCTCTATCAAAATTACTCAAGCGAACGCCAAGGCGAAGGACGACCAAATACGCAGCCTCAACAAGCATTCCGAGACTTATTCTTACAGCGTCAGATGAACGCAAGTCAAAACGCAATAAGACCTGAACAAATGTTGCAGGAATTAGTTAGTCAGCGACAAAATTCTTTGTGCCAACCTTCAACGAGAGTTGATCAACAACCTAAAAGGAACAATAATACCGAATTCCTGATGTGTCTAATGCAAGGTAGTAAATCTACTTCAGAGTCTCAGCGTTCAGAACAACTTGTCGGAATACCATCTAAATCCGATAATAGACAAATGTCTCAACATGCTATAATGGAACGTGAGCAAGAAATACAAAGAGAGACAGCTATACAGCGTGAACGTAGCGCACCTGAACGTCATACGCGGCACCAACCGCCTCCAGGTTTCTTTGAGGAAACCAATTTTTCAAGGGGACCAGCTCTATCACATGATCGACAAACCGGGAATTCTCAAGCTTCTCAGATAATTCAAAGACCTCCACCACCAGGATTAGATATTGCTTGGGAACGGCAAGCGCAGCTACCACCTCCACAGCACCGTCATGTACAAAAAATTGCTCCTCCCCCAGGACTCACAAATACCCATAACCGAGCTATGCCTATTCCTCAGCAGGCATTTCCTCCAGGGTTCTCAATGGGAAATTTTGCTCCACCAGATGTGATGAGCGTATCTCCACGTAATATTCAGATGCAACCGCCGCCTGGGTTCTTCAATGCACCACCTCACGGCTTTTTACCGCCTGGCATGGGGGGGTTTCAAGGACCGGAGAGTATGGCATTTGCTGGTTCACCTTTTGACGGGCGGGGTCCCCCACCCCAAGGATCATTTAGGAGGCAGTGAATGAGTAAATGGAAATGTAATAACAGCTTTTTAAAGTAAACAAATCTGTTGATAATAGACCGAAGAAGACAGGTAATCGTATGGGGAATGACGCATATTATTAGTCTTTTAAGAAGCCTATGAATCTTTTTATCTATTATATTACATGTTGTACCATCACTCTCAAAACTGAATTGGACTCCCTCTATCCCTATTACTTGACGAAAAGTATATAAAAATCCTTCATTGTTTAAGCATATAAACCTGATATCTTAATGCTTTCTCACAAGATCTTTACTAAAACTTTATTAATTTGTAGCGGGAGAAAGTCTCTTCGTTTCTAAATTTTAGAATTATTTGTGTTCGAAAAGAAAGGTACCAACCAGATCATTAGTTCGTATAATTATTAAGTCAAAAAATCTCATTTTTTGCTACCAAAAAACCCCCGTTTTTTCTTTTCTCCGTCTTTGTGTTTGCTCTTTTTTTCAGATTTCCCCTTCAAGGAGATGGCATCGCTAGATTCATTGACTGGAGCGGGCAGAGAAGTTCCCGCCCCTAAGTTGATGGCAGCTAGAGCTGCAGAAGGAGGCGTAGGAGCTAGTTTATGCATTTGAGAGTTCGCATCGTAACCAATATTACTTTGTACTGTCTTTACAGGAATATTATTGGGTGAGGACTTAACATCAGTTCCAAAATTTCTTGTGTTGAATGGAGTAGTTGAACACGATTCAGGTTGGGGGTCATTTCGTTCAAATAAGTAAGCAGGAGCTTTAGGCTTTGGCCTATCTATAGGTAAATTCAGGGTACGTCTATCTGCACTTAAATCACTGACTTGTCTCGAAAAGAGGGCTGGTGTAAGCATATGGCTAGTAACAAGAAATATGTCTTTCCCACTAGCTTTTGAAACTTCATAACAAGATCGTGATTCCGAATAAGTTGCGCCACCTGCAACAAAAACAATAATTCTCTGTTTACTTTCCGAGTTTGACACTCTGTTCCGAGCCCATGTGGGTTTTGCACTCCTAAGAGAGGATTGTGATTGGAGAGCCATCTCTTCTGTGTTGTCAAGTGGTGGTTTAACGTATGGGAACAGGGTTTGGTCGAGACAGTTTTTAATTACTTCTTCCAGCATAAGTTTAATGATTGGTTCAAATCGTGAAAGCGAATACTCTTCGTTTTCTGCAGCCGGAGCTGTTTTTCTAGTAAAAAGGCATGGTGGTGTCGTTCTGGTGTCTTTTAAAGTTTTGGTGGTATGAGCTCCTAATAAATCAAGATTGGTGATGATCTCTTCATCCTGGGGGGGAAGACCGGCATGTGCTAATAGCCTTTGAATATCCTCAAGAATAACGCCGTCTCTGAATAAAATGTATAGCATGATAAGTCGCAACCGGTCTGACAGACTGATATCTTCATCATCGAGAAGCCGTACTAATTGATCAGTGAGATTCTTAGGCTTTCGAAAGTCTTCATCGAGACCTGTAGCGAGTGATTGCTCGACTGATGCAATATCAGGCAGTTTATGGGTTTCAAAAATATTCATACATTCTTGGGCCATGCTCAAGTGCAACGAATATGCTTCCTTGAGTTCTTGGAATTGTGGCAGACCTGCCAACATATCTTTAATAGCATTGAGACTAGTAGCATCTCCTTCTGGTTTCGTAAAGTTTGGATTCTCATCGATAAACCTTTGAAAGTCGTTCATTAATTTCTCAATTGTATCCTTCATATGTCTATGCCTATTCTCAACCCATATTTTATCTTTCTCTCCTATCTCCATCTCTTTTTCTTCTTGATCAAAATTGCCCTTGTTTAATACTGTCTTATAGTATATCTTATCAGCCTCTTTTATTGGCAGAAGATCATGTGCCATTGCCTGATATGTGAATTCGTGAAGAAGAGGCGCGTTTAAGTCCAGAGAGCGATCTGTGATAATCATGAGACCTGTGGGCCTTGAACATTGAGGAGGAAAGTTTTGATTCCATTTTACGTATGCATCAAGTTCTTCTTGGACGAAATTTGCCAGGTGAGAGCAGAGTACATGTGCTTTGTGAGTGGTATTTCGTGGTTTGTAATATCGAACTTTTGGGTTCTCTCCTAGTAGGATGCAGATGCCCGCAATCTGGTGGGTAATTAGCCCTGATTCTAAGCACAAATTCTGGGTGATTTGCCTTTTGCGCAAGGCTTTGCATATGACCCCATACAAAGTTATTACAAACAGGATGGTATAGAATAGGAAAGCTCCACGGATCTCTAAATGTAATTAAATGTGACTCCTGGGGAAAATAGTCAATAGACAGTGTCTCAAACCCTGCCAGTTGGGCTTGAGCCTGCCTTGAGGTATCGATGCGCCGGCGCATCTGAGGATCGAGTAGAGTCGTCCAAATTAAGAATGATTTTTTGTATCTATGACGCTCAAAGTCGGCCATGAGACAATCAACTATGTGTGGTTGGGGAGAAAGAAAATATATCGCATCCATGTCCGGATTCATTTCCCTTCGTTCTTCGATCCTCTCTATGTCTTCACTTTTATCAGAACTGTTTATATTTAATTACTAACAGATTACGCACTTGCAATATTCTCATTGAGTATGTCATCTTCTTTGACAACATTGTCGATAATTCTCCGAACGGATTCATCGATGACCAGTACCTTCCACTATGGCTTTATTAGACGGCGGGCAACATGTTGGACGGCAAAAGTACATCTCCACGGGTTATGGACTTAATCGTATCTATTATTACTAGGGGGACATAATTAGACGTTAAGATTAGCATCTGGAAAATTTGAACTTACTATCACGTTGTTCCTGAATGGCAGACACCATGTTGGCAGCATTCGTTAAGTGCCTTGCCTTAACACCTTATCGAAGGTTTAGAGTTCGGGTTGTAACAAACAAGTAAATGATTCCTCGCTGGGAATAGAAGAAATTTACGAGAGAAAAGACTTGTTGTTTCTACACAAGAATAGTTTTGGAGTGGGTAGATAGTTGTGACGGAATTATGAACAGTATCGTTTCACCTTTAGCCTCAAATCCATTGCACCAAACATGGATTTCCTAGAATCATATATTAGGCTGACTTAAACAGAAAAAACACCTACTTTTGTGCAGGGATTTATATATCATAAATCAAGCTAATACTAATGGCGTCTTCCTCGCCTAAACTGACGAATCAAAATTTACCATGGCTGAAGGGTGGGCATCTGATTCGCCATCATCTTAATCATCTAATACGAGGAAAGTCATAATCTCATATCCCGAGTCCTAGTTTAGCCTATCAGAGTCAGTCATTTTATCGCTTAAACATTGTACATGTGTGACAAAGAATAAGGGTTATAGTTTGAATCCATATCAAGCGCATTCGAATCATAATATTTTCCTTAAAATATTATTACATAAACTAGCAATTCGTTCTGATCTAATTTGTTTTAACGAGTGAAATATAGTAGTAGCAATTGTATTTTTTGTGCAATCTTGAGTCTAAGACTGTTATAACACTAGGGCTCCCCTCTGACTCACGCCACACCTTGTACAATGCTCCTATCTGCTTTTGTTACTAGAAGATCTCGAGTGAAATATAGCCATCTAGCTACTAAACTTTCTCTAAACAAAATATAAGTTGTTTAGCTCATGCCGAATTCTAGGGCTCTTGCACAGACTTCAAGAGCTCACCGTACAAGGTTCCGATATCATCTTGGTTGATTGTCTTAACAGTGCTTTTTCATATTATTATTCACAGCTTCTCTGGGATTTGGATCAGGAGAATTCGCAGACTAAAAGATCCCGATGATCCCTTCTTCTACATTATCTTTGACGGGAACATGGCTGGAAGCAATATCTTATATGTAGTTCAGATTAAATTATATCTAAATTCAATCAATCATAAGAGGAATCATGTGTTGATAGTAGCTACTTTTGTTCAAGGTTCCCCAACCTTTCATCCCGAACTGTACAGAGCCTTTCATTGAGCCAGGTTAAAAAAAAGGCCCAGAAATATCAATCCATTAATACGCATGAATGTCTACAAGACAGATAGATGTCTTATATCGTCTTAATTTCACTCCTTGAGACCCATTACTTTTTATTTCGACCAATGGTAACCTGGGTTTCATCGCTCCAATAGGCTTCCGTTACTTAAACAACTAATCTCGAGATGACAGGACTTGCCGAGCGGGAGACAGTTTTAGGGATGTTCAGCCGTCACTACAACATACATCACATGATACTAGACAAAAATGGAACCTATCACTCGGCTGAAATGATTCACTGCTATTTTATCCATGAGATATACACCTGGTGTTATACCCGAGACTATTATCGTCTTTGGGCTTACTTATATGTCAATTGGTACGCCACAGAACAGCGGAAGCTCTGGGTATGTTCAGCAAATGCTGATGAAATACCAGTTCTAAGGACCACACTGATTGTTAAATCACACTGGAGAAGAATAAAGCATGATTATCTTCATCACTTCAATCGCCCAAGAAATGATCTGGTCGTCTGGTTCTGATAAAAAATGTGATTCCACAACTAGTTGAACAAATGAGGGCTATAATGAGTAGCAGTCATCGTTTGGGTGCCGCCGCATGTCGAGAAGATTTTAAGCGTCAGTGGAAAATTCTGGAGACTAGTGAAGTAGGCCTGCAAAGTTTACAGAATTAACATACTGATCTGATTAAATAGACTTGTGTTTGTGACGTATTTCTGTTAAGCCGATTCGTAATTTGTTAACCTATCACATCCTGCTTTGAGGAAGTCTCAGACCGCGTCAGCTTCTTCCTTAACAATAAACACTAGAGGTGTAGCCCATTTTGGGTAGAGCATCAGCTTGTTCTTCAGCCACAATTCAAGACTCGAAATCATGAAATTCTAGTTTTAGATGACAAGAATTCTGTTAATGATAGCTCTGTATCCATATGTGAGTCTGCCGATGTGGAATTAGTTAACTTGGAGGATGAAGATGATGAGATCCCACGTCTTGATTTACAAGAAAGTATTTCAATAGTAGTTTCTATTTTTGAACTCATGAATGAACAAGAAGCAATCGCCCACGTTAAGTTTCTTGAGGTTTATTTTGCCAATAAACCAAGTCATTCCAGTGATAAGATTCTTCTAGAGGAAATCAACCAACGGAAGAGACAACTAACCATGCCTATGACATGGTCCAGAAACAGACATCCTGCTACAATGTATTAGAGATACGGTCGAAATTAAAATGCANGATTCGTATTATACATCTTGTTTGAATTCTCGTTCTTCTTGTCCCATCATCGTCTCCCATCCCAATTTATCTACATTCGCCTCCCTTTCGGAGACGGCGTTAGTCTACTCGGACGCTCGCCGTAACAGCAGCCCTACTTATAATTCCTGTTGAGCTCACTTTATCGACACATTATAGTTGTCAAAATTATATATATATTAGTCGCCAGTATGGCCATCTCTTTTCTCCGACCTAGTCATCTAGTTTCCTGATAATGACTGCCCTCTCGTATCAACCCTCTTATTGTAGTATTATTCATATAGATGGAGATGAGTTGCTTTACTTCATCTTTGGTGCCCTAATTTTTCATGTTTACGTTTTTTATGGTGAATATAGCTATTTGGTTTATGTCTACAGATACTTTGCTTCTAACTAGAATAATGCAAAATGATTAATTTAATAAGAATTTGTCAGTTCTACACAGTAGTTTACGACTGAAAGTAATTCTCACTTCCACTCCAAAAGCACGTGCCCGGTACTCTTCCGAATTCAATCTGGTCCGTTCGGCTCATTCGACGCACGGACTCGACATTTTCGGATGGACGATTATGGTTCAATGTTTAGACGAGATTTTTATTTTGCCTTATGGCTTTCCTCTCGATGCGTCGCGACATCCGTGCTTCTTAGCTAGTTATTGACAGATATTTAACAATGACACATAAAAATTAATTTTGCATCAACTTAGAATTCCTCTTTTTATTTTTATTTTTTTTTTTTTTTGGCTTATCGTCCTTATGGAGTCTAAGACTATCAAGGACAACAGATCATGAGTACGTGATTTAGATTAATTGGACACTCACACTCAAACAGCATTTGCGAATACCACTACGAGAAATGAAGTTACCTCCTGTACTTCTCTTCCGTGAATATCCACCAAAGGGAAAATTC
>JAHYSP010007693.1:938-12247 GCA_019455505.1 Pleochaeta shiraiana | reverse complement strand
TATATGCTGTCAGTGGACAACCTGATATGCCTGGTAGCCCCGGACTGCGCAGGCACGCCAAGTGCCCCTAGGGAGGCCCGAGGCCGGGATTAGCCCGTGAGCCTGCTTGGCGTTAATCGTAAATAAAATAAAAATAAAAAATAAATCCAATATTCGTCTTGTTTCTCGATATACTAATGAGGAAATGAAGTCAATATATTATTGTATCATTTCTAACAAATTATCATAACAATATCCACTGATTCTGAGTCTAATGACTTGTATTATCTAGGCCTTATAGATTTACGAACACTACACAACAATTAATGGCCTCTAGAAAAGTGATGTAGTCGTTGGTACTTCCCAGGTTAGGAATTGAGATTACTATGCAAGCGAAACTTTATGTAAGCGAGCGAGTTTGTGGTCTGAATTTTACCTGTGAGGCGCAACCCAATATATGACGAAAACCTTTTAGTTTTTAATTATATGTTACGCAGTACTTTTATTTTACGCAATTAAGAGGGAAAAACATCAGACAATCCCCATAAAAAGATCCAACGTTCCGTTTATTGGACCGATCTCTCTATATCCAAGACTTTTACTTGAAGATGGCACGTGAGGTTCCTCTTGCTGTTGAAATAATTAACCAAATTGTATCATATGTATCATACCTCAAATTAAGTGTAAGTGTACTATCTTGCACGCTAGTTTGCAAGGCCTGGTACTTGGCAAGCATTAATCATCTGTATTTCGATCCATTTCTTAGAGATGAAAATATTGATCGATTCGTCAAAACCATTTGTCCCCCGCAAAATGCACCGCAAGATCTTCAGCAACGTGCTCATCATCTGGCAGCCATGGTCAGGTGTCTCGGCTTAGATGGATTAAAAAAAAGCGCCGGTCGAATCACTACTATCCAATTGCTGGAACGGCTCAAGGGTAACCTGGAGAAATTTAAGGCGCCCCCTCTATCTTTTACTACCGATAGCTTTCTAGCACTTAGCAAGTGTCAAAAACTAAATTTTATCGATCTATCTAGCATCTCAAAATCAGTCTCCTGCGAGTTATTCTTTCGGACGATTAACTCACTTCCAGAGTTGGAAACACTCTTTCTCCCACGAAGATTTACGAGGCAGCAAGAAGTCGAAATTCAAAAGAATTGGCCATCACGCCTTGAAACTCTTCACATCAAAGGTGGTATAGATGGCCCTTTTCTTATTACAAAAGTAGCTTTTCCTCCAGATTCTCTTTCCAGGATTAGCATTGCACATTGTTCAAAGGTAGATCATTCGTCTATTGTCTTCACACTGAATAGAATTGGTTCGCAACTTACACATCTCCTCATCAATCATCCTATGGAAATGATATCTCATAGTCAATTAGACTTTACCTTAAGAATCTGCCCTTCTTTGGTTTTTTTTTTCATCTCCAGCGCATTTGTCACTAATAATCTATTCAAAGACCTCCCTGTGAACCACAAATTACGAGCCCTAGACATAAACTCTCCAGGTCATCCAAGTCCAATATTAGAATCATCTGTTATTACGTCTCGGACTATCTTAGATACAATTAATCAAGGCCTCTTGCCTAATTTACGAAGGGTCCGATACAGCAAATACTTGGGTTGGGATAAAAAAGATGAGTTACGATCTGATATCCGAACCCTTTCAGATGCTATTTGTGTTCTGGAACTTCTTAATCCATTATATGAGCCATGTGCCGTTCAACGCTTAAACGATTAAAAAAATTTAATTTACATGAGTAGGAGAAAGTTTTCAGCCTTTGAATACGTGAAGATGAAACATGTGAGAGGGTAGGATTGGTCACGGACTTTCTTGACAAGAACCTTCATCTCGGTGGATATTGGTTCTACTCTTAATCGCTTGTTATTTTTGTTTTTTTTTTCTTACTTGTACACACCAAATTTCTATTAAAGCTGACTATACCCTTACGGCGACGAAATGATGCTTGAATAATTTGGAGTAATAACGTTCGTGTTCTCATAGATTTCTATATAAGTTATAAAAGAGTTGAGAGACTGATGGAGAAATTCGGGGATGAATAGTTCTTGGAAATGTATAAATATGGTGCTTAGAAGTAACTTGAAGGTTACTTCTTTAGAGGCTAACTTTCTCAGGCCCTGATGTCTATGATTATGTAGAGAGAGTGAGTGAAGCGAAATGCATTAACTCTATCTCAACATGCCAAATGAACCAAAAATATAATGATTCTAGATTCTAATTCTTTGGAATTTAACATCATTCATTCTTCGGGAATTGAAATAATTATTCGCGCATTATGAGCTATTGCGCTGCAAATATCATAGTGATGAAAATTCTTTTGTAGCCCTATTGTCCACAGAATTGCTCACACCCTCCTTATTCCTCTTCCTTGAAACTTATTCTCCAAATTCAAGTTACTTTTTGTGACTTTTTACTACTAATTTAATTAGTTTATCCCTACCCACTCACCATCTCATAAGTGATTATTATTATTAGTTCTGATTATTCAACTATCCGAGTTCATGCTTACCGTTGTTAACAAAAATTTATCGGGGTTAGATGTGCTGTAAGTCTCAATTTTTCTCAAACGACTAAGTGAGATAATAAATTTTTGGAAAAGATACCAATAAATAGTTTACAAAATGATATAATTGAACTACCTACTACCGCCTACCAAAGTAATTTCTAGCAAATAAGATTCAGTCTAATTATCTATGAATAGAATATTACTAAAATAAAGGTTTGGTTGTGTTGAAATAAGATTTTCTTATTTCGTGATAATTAAGTTATTGATAAGGGTGTTCACACGTGTTGATAATCTAAATATGATTGCATATTTATACTTTAAATATCAGTTAGCGTGGATAACTCTGACAACTTATTTTACCAATAGTAGTACCAAGTGAATGGATCAAGAGAATTAGCTGGACTGCTTTTGCCTGGGCTTTATTTGATTTCTGTATTTTCCCTTTTCATTTTTTTTCATATGCATCACATAGACTCATTTTATTGATATATTTCAATATGGAAAAATGATTAAAAACGGAATCTTCTGGAAACATATCAATGATTACTAGGAGCGAAACAGTCGATTGCCCTAAAATATATATTAATAAATTCCATTCCGTTGTTGTTGTTGTTGTTGTCGTCGTCGTCGTCGTCTTTCACCTATTAGAGACAGACTTAAGTTTAGGAACTTGATCACAACATTAGAGAATGAAAGATGATCTCTAGTTCTCCGAGAATAATCAATCTATCATGTGATTATTCGGTTATTGTTTAGCCAATTGTAATAAATGCTACCAGCATTTCCTGATAGATTGCTGAATCAATGAAGCCACAACACAAACTAGAGGATAGTTAGTTCCATCGTTATTTCTTAGTCTGGAGGGAAAAATTATCTTCACAAAATGAGATGATGTGAGAAGTACCACCAAAAGGAAGTAAATTACAAGACGTACATCAAGTCACTAAAACAAAGTCAAAAAGTCCAATCATGTGAGTATTAAAATATATTAGAAGACCTCGGTAAACTGATTTGCAGCTTACTCGAGAATCAGAGGCTATAACTAATTAATTAGATACCAGAAGCGATAAGAGTTCGGATTATTATTGTATTATTTCTAGTTCAAGGATTTCTCTCAAGATACCTGACAAGCACTACAAGGTTGATAGGTGCGGCAGTTTTCAAACTGCGCGTTTATTCAAGGTTTCAATATGAACTTTCCAGCTAAATTCCTCAAATCGTCTAGACTAGTAATTAACAAAGGCTTTCGAATCTTTCCTTAGCCTTGTCTTTTGTCTTATTCAAAAAGTCAGCATAACTTCCTTTGGTTTGTCGTTGACCTTCTTCTGCTGCATCTCCAATTTTTCCCCCTTTAGCTCCAAGGCCTACGCCTTGAGCATAAATATCTGTGCTGATGGCCTCAGTAATACCTGTACCCTGTGCACCCAAACCTTCACCTGCCGTCCATCCCATCTTACCGAGCAGTGCAGCGCCCTTGGATTGGATAGGTGCAGGCTCATCATCCTCCTTCTTAGGTGTCACGTTAGGCCGATTATTCTGAGGAACTGGATTTTTAGGTTGATTAAATGCTCGTCTTCGTTCCATGGCTCTATCCCGATAGGCATTATCAGAAGACAAGTCGGTAGATTTTCCAAGTTTTTTCAAAGCCTTGGTGACGAGATCTTTGTCTTTCATGTTGTCACGGTGTAGTTTGCTTAAGCGCTCGTGTTTTTGAACTTCTGCTTCAGATTTAAATTGGCGACGACAAAGTTGGCAACATTTAGCATCCAAGTCAGCAAAGCTCTGTATCAGGGGTGGATCAGATGATGAGTTTTTGGGAGTATTTGTTATCCCAACGATTGGGTCTTCTTCAATTTCCTTTACAGGTAGCCCATGAAGCTCAGCATGTCTGTTTGTCCAAAATTGTAGATGAGGCGCGACAACTTTAGTTTCTTTCTCAAATTTTCTCTTTTTCGGACGGGGCTCCCCATTTTTTCCAGCTGGAACAAGACCTTCGTTCGCTGCTGCTGTCATGTGTCTTGCACCTTCAACACCTTTTGTCATAGATACATTGGATTTTTCGGCAACCGCCGTGACAAGCTCACTAGCATACGCCGCTTCATCCCAATACATCAATTTTGTTGATGAGTTTGACAAGGGACTGAATGTAAAACCTATATCTTCGTCTTTCAGGTGTTGTATTATCGGCACAAATACACCAGCATGGATGTATGCAGCCAGTACAGGTTTAGATGCGATGGTAAACTTGTCAAGTGATTTGTATTTGATCATGGCAGCTTGTGCATCCTCAACTGTGCTGAACTCAGCGAATCCATATCTCCAACTGTCATTAGTCTTTCTATCACGAACAAGGAGGACACGCTGCATCGATCCGTCTCTGGCGCCAAGACTAGCATCGTTAGTAGTGGAAGAAATCTTATTCTTTTTTGTGATAGTATTTTCAGAGGGAGACCTGTCAGATTTTATCTTTAAGAGTTTTCTCACACCTTTGGCGAGCAGCTCTTCAGTAACACCGGGTTCTAGACCACGAAAAAGCAGGAATTGGGACGCTATTCCATCAGGAGATGCATCACTATCACCAGTTGTGACGAAGCCAGAAATAGATGACTGATTGCCTTGTGCCATAACAATTCCTTGAGCAGTTGAGCCTAAATCAATTAGATAAGTTAAATGTTAACAATTAGCGCACTTACGGGTTCTAGGAGCATTACAACGAAAACACAAAGTCCGATGAGAGAAATTAGGAAGGCAACACTATATTTTCTTAATTGATTAAATATCAGTTGTACCTCAAGACTTACGACATCGCATTTCCAGTCGTCCTCACTTTTTCCTGCTTTTTCTCGATCATCTCGCTCTCTACTATATGCTATTCGAATTTTTGCTGGTCTTATTGACGATGATTGGTTGGGGTCGTGAGGCCCATGCAAGAATATTGTTGGGTAGTAGTCCTGGAGAAATCTTCTGGCTTCGGGGATGCCAACAAACTGAGCAAAGGCGAAACCACGAGGCTGTCCTAAGCAGAATCAGTAAATTGAATATTTCCTTGAGAATAATTTACCAGTTCGCTTGTCTTTGATAACTCTAACTTCTTCTAGGCCCTCGACTTGCTTATCATGTTGAAGTTCATTAAAAATCTGTTATAACAAAAAAGGCCAAATTGACCATTTTTTATACTTAGCCAGAATTCTAACATACTATCGGTAAGAACTTAGGATAAAGTTGAGAAAAATTGGTCTATGATCCGTAATAAGAGGGGAATGGGGAGCCAACGTCTTCCTGAGTAAAATCCAATGGCAATCCTTCTAATATCACATTTCTGTTAGGTGGCGCTCCGTAATATGGAGAGCGGCTGCGACTACGTCCTCGTCGAGGCGACTGATAGCCTTCCCTGTCTCTATCAACATAGCGACCTCTGCCTTCTCTTCGTGGGGATCTTGATCGCTCGTAGCCTCGATTATCTATGTCCCGAGCCTCCCAGCGTTCATAATCGATACGATTGGGCGGTGGCTGGTGGAAGCGACTTTCGCCTGATGGTCCTCGAGGAGGAGATCTTGTGTTAAAATCTTTACATGTTAATATCAGCACAGCTTCAAACGTTTCCCCTTATTTAATCATCGATTACCCTTCCTATTGTTTTTGTAGCCATGAGAGTAAGACTTGCGGTTGTCATCTAGTTGTTGTTCTAGCATGATGAGTTTAGAGCCTTTTTGTGATGACTTTCTAGACTTAAGTGACTTTCGATAAGGATTTAAAAACTGTTAGATGGAGAATGTTTACGAGTGAAAATTATGATTAACGCTAAATTTCCAGATTAATCATCCACAATTTATTACTAATCGGAAAGATGTTTTGACTGCATGTACTCACCGATCATCCGGTGTGTCTATATCAACTATTTGTTGTACCACCTTATTCAAAAGATTCGCACAGACATACATATGAACACAACCTAATTTAATCTTTTGAAAATATAATAGAGCAGAAAGTCAATACCAGTAAGAATTTTGACTGGAACAGACACAATTATGCTATGAATTAGTGGGGCTGGTATTTAGATTGATTGGTGGTTTGGATAGGAATTCATATGGGTGGAAATAACAATTCCCAAAAACATAAGCAAAGCATTTACCAGTGGATAAAAATATCTTCGCATAGAATAACTTGAAATATTTACTATTCTCACCATGACATCAGAATTGCAAGATGGAGATTGCTATGTAGGTTTATCCTACTATAACCTTGATATGAATTCAATTATGAAGAGGGTACGAAATCCAAAAGCAGGAGCCATAGTGCTCTTTGCAGGTATCGATCTATACTCTCTTAAATACTAAGGCTCTAATATTATGTGAAAATAGGGACGACTAGAGATAATGTTGATGGGCAGGCAGTCAAAGAACTTCGCTATTCTTCCTATGAGCCACGAGCTCTCCGGACTATGCTTGACATCTGTAAAGCGGTTAAGGAGAAGCAGACCTTGACATCAATAGCGATTATTCATAGACTCGGCGTGGTACCGATTGGAGATGAGAGCATATTGGTTGCTGTTTCTTCGCCTCATCGTCAAGCTGCATGGAGGGCAGGTGAAGAACTCTTGGAAGAATGTAAGAAGAAACTCGAAGTTTGGAAACAAGAGGAATTAGATGGGGAAGTTAGTGTGTGGAGAGCAAATCTTTCTACAGAGAATGTAAAATAGTATATTTTATGAAGGAGCTGATGGTCCAAAGTACCTACCATGACTACTTCTTTTTTCGCATTATATATTTTGCGACTTTAGAAAGCTTCATTTTACTTCCTCTTAACGCAAAGATCTGTTCGAATAACCCATTTCTCACCTGCTAGTACTTTTCGGCCTTCGTGCTATAGTAATATATCAGTTTAATATTTTGCCAAGTTTATTAACAGGCAGAGAAACTGAGAGCTAGGGAATGAGCAGAATTCACGACACCTACCAATAAACAATTATGACCATGCTTGTGCAAAAGCAACATACCAGTTTCTGGTGATACTATAAGTTCTTTGAATGTTGTCCTTCGGTTGACTGGTGTTGTTTGCGTATCATGATAGAAGACAGTTTCGCCTCCCTGGCACCCTGTTACTGAAGATGTGAGATAGAGTAGTAACGTCCATGTTGTAATAGCAGCTGTAGGAACAGATTTTGAATTTAGAGAAACTACATTTGACTCATCATCTATGACAAGTCAGATGATATATTTTACAAGAGAGACACTCAGGTGACTTGCAATGTTGGTCGAAAAATTGTCCTTTACTGTATCGGTAAATTCGAATTGATGGGTTCAATCCAATAACATCTCCTCCCCTGTGATAATTTATATATCAGTTATGCTTTTATCTGACATGCGTTTATAATTAAAATGTTAATTTTTGATTAAAAAAAGTTTGGTTATTCAAGGTATGATCAATAATTAGCATTGATTCTCACCACAGATTTTTCCTATCCGTGTCGTTCATTTCCAGATGGGAATCACCATGCTCGGAACCACATATTAAATCTCTCAGACCCGTTTCCAACCACAAGGAGTTAGCAAATTTATCATCTTGGAGCTGGAAACGGTCATTAAATCGAACAGCCTCTCCTCTCTTCGGTGCCCCTGTCGTAGTAAGTGGTAAAGTTTTGAGGAAATTGACATAATTTTTACAGAGCGTTGCTGTCCAAAAATTTCGTATAACAATAACTTGTGAAGGTAACAGTGTTTCTAGAGAAAGATTAGGAAGAGGGAGAAGAGGCTTTAGCAGGGGCCAATCTAGTGTGGAATTTTGGGAGGAGAGGGCTATTTTGGATTTAGGCTTTACTCTAGCAGGAGCCATAAATTCTTCAGTTCTGAGCTGAAGTTTTTCAAACCTGATATAGCAAATTCGTGCCGTTTTTCTTTAGGATATTGAGATTTGGGCGGCTGTGGAGATAGTTGGCTAGCCCTTGTTTGTATACGTACAAGGTACAAGCATGTATTTGAGGAAAAAATCTTAAAATTAACCATTTTAAGATTAAAAACTAAGCCCTACTACGCTGATTCTCACAAGCTTATCAGACTTAATACGTAAATTTAGTCTATGTCTGAACCCATACAGCCTAAGACGTTGATTATGTCGAATACAGTGCCTCCCGCTACACCTAATTCTAGCAGTAAACAACCCATCTTGTTTTCTAGCCGATCACTTCGGCAATTCGGGTTCTTTGCTGCCGGGGCCGGCTTATTCGCGGTATCAATGGCAATCACACGGCGATCTATTTTGCGACGGTACCAAAAAGACATGCCAAAATTTTTCCATTCAAATAATTGTACCAACCATAATGTGAATGGTGCTATGGAGGCTCTCGAGGCCTTAAACCTAGCCACCATTAATGTATTCAGCGTCGGTATGATGGCTGCTGGTGGTATCCTTTGGGCGTTTGATATCTCTTCAGTTGAGGAAATGAGAACAAGGTTTCAGCGGAACATAATGTTGACATCAACCTCTTCAGACCCGATGATGAAAGATCAATTGACCGATTCACAAATTGAAGAATGGCTCGCCTCCATCCTAGCGCGGAAAGAATTTAGAGCCCTTCGTAGCGAAAATGGTGTTACAAATGAACAGCTTCAGGCTAAGATCACAAAGAGTCAAGAAGAATCCAAACGCATAGACAACAAGAAGTATTAAATTACAGGAAGATTCAATGATATTCAGGATCCAAAAAGACAAATAACTTTTTTTTAATATCAAAATATGTCCAAAAAATAAAAGCTTGACTAAATGAGAATGGGGCCCATTTATCAAAACATAAAACTTCAAGGACGAACATTGGTGTTTAAATATGGATCTTACTATTTAAAAAAGGAGTTACAAGGTTTTCAATTTCTCTAGATGTTTTTTAATTGAAGTAAAGTGTTTTACACGCTTTTCTACATGTATCTCAACATATGTATAGAAGATCTGATTGGCCGAATTAAATCTATTATTAGACTTATTTCGATTTATTTCGATTTATTTTTTCTTTTCTGCTTCATGTTTGAGCCGTAAAATGTTATCAGTAACTGCTACTTCGATACCGGATACGATGAGGGGAAATGAGAAAGATGACCATTATTCAATAAATTTAGATGAGAAATTCGTGTTGGACTTCATTCCAAGGCAATATCTATTTCATGATTTTGAAGCGGTTGTAGTTAGTTTAGATCGGTTCACTCTGTAAGAACAAAAAATAGTCACATTTGTACAAAAGAAGACAATAAGTTTTATAGCGTTTATTATCAGTGTTTGTAAGGCATAATACCTGCAAACTATTTGGTAGCTCCAGGTATGTAAATTACAATAATAAAAAACGTTGAAGGTTATAAAACAATACAATTATTTTTTGTCAACCCTCCTGAATGGCATCCATCGCTACTGGCATTTATTTGTAGCAGCATCCCTTGCTAATTGGTGTGCCCCTTTATTACCCTCACACGAAGAGTGTCCATCCACACGAAGAAAACTAATGGTAGATCCGTTTTTCTTTAAACTTTTAACTGAGTCAAGTATTTCAGATATTAGCTCCTTGTTGCAAACTTGCTTATTCTGAGAGTTTTTCCAACCGTTTCGTATCCAGTGGTAACTCCATGAAGTTATACAATTTATGGCGTAAATAGAGTCCGAGACGACAGTAATTTTCTTGTATTTCAAACAAAGCTCTGTCGCATGCTTTATTGCCGCTAGTTCTGAATACTGGTTTGTACGATCCCCTATGTTTATAGAGCAATTCATTGGAGAGTTGTCACATACCCAGATGCCTATTCCAGCGGACCTAGCCCCTGAGTCAAGCAGAACACTACTGCCATCGGTAAAGACTTTTATTTCCATATTTGTTTGTTGACTATCACTCACATGGGTAAATTTTACAACTCTTGATTGTGAAAAGGTGTTTGGATAAACCGAAGGCTTAAGAAATCATTATCTGGTCAAGTTAGGTCCTGGAAGACAGGGACTTACCGAGTAGAGTTGACTGTTGTTAAAATGAAATGCTAGTCCCATGTAGTGACGCGCCATAGCAGTTTGTACCCATAGAAGCTGTCTGCTATACAAATAATCTCTGATGATGAAAGGACACATGGAAAGTCCTACTTGGTAAGAGGACAAAGCAAATAATGCTCTAACTTTGTATTTAGAGACTAGAATCTTTTCATACTTCACTAACGTCTTTCTATCATCCTCAAACGCCTTCACCTTATCGAAATATGTTCAATTTCTCGTTAAAACGTACACAGAAGAGAATGTGCAACTATACAAGTCAGATTTACTCGCTTAGACATGCTCACATATCCAATCAGATCTTTACCAGACAGATCATTAATCGCTTCGCTAAATCATTTTCACACGCACCAATTCAAGATCCTAGGTACCTTGTAACTATCTCCGCGAACCATCCAAACAATGAGTCGAAATACTAGCAACTTAAACCGTTTAATGTGAAGCAAGGTATTTAGTTATCTGCGATTGCAAACAAGAAATTGATCATTGAGATCAAGGATATAAAACTAGATACTGAACGATATTGAAAGATGTTGAATTGCTTCTTGTGAAATCAATTTAGCGAATGTGACCTTCAGATCAGAGTAGCTTAACTGGAATGAAAATCTACCTCTAAGTCAAGACACAAATTTATTTTCAAATTTTTAAGTAGATCACATTTCTATTCATTGATATCACAGAGATTTTTTATTTTTACTCTCGAAATTTCTCATTCATTTCACTTGATTCATAACGTCATTGATTTTTAGCAAATTATGGCTAATATGATATTAATAGGTGTTTAGCTC
>JAHYSP010007692.1:972-13955 GCA_019455505.1 Pleochaeta shiraiana | reverse complement strand
CTCCCCCGCCCCCCATGTTTGCGAGAATATCTAGGTACTAAACAGGATGTTGTCTTAGAAAGATGTTGGCGTTAAAAGTAGCTCGAGGCGATAAACCCAAACGAATTGTGACTGGAATTTTTTACAACGTTTTGCTGTTATAAGTCCAAGATCATCACTATTGTAATTAAGTTTATCCAGAACAAAGGAGCCAACTACTACCCATCATGGTAAAGCACTGGTTATACAGGATACGAACTAAACCCTTCTAGGCCATATGTTTGATGTTATATCATTTATCATTATCTATATTCCTGGTATGTAAAATGTGATGAGATTCAAAAGAAAGAGTATCAAATGACATGATGATAGTGTTAACGAGAGTGTCAACGATATTTTTGGAGTAAATATTCGTGAATAAGCCAATAATAGGCTTATCATACCCACTTCAAAAATCGCTCGAAATGTTTAATTTTGAATGGTCGAAAACCTGCAACTCCATTACTGCTATTGTTACAACATGCCGAGTTGCTATTTTCTTGGCTTGTATTTGAATGGAAAGATTCCAAAATTAATAGTACAAAATTATTAAATAACTTATCAATTTAATCTTTACAATACAAATCATACGAATTCACATTGAACGATGATCACAGTTGATTACAGTGTTGCACAGAATGTTGCACGAGTGAGTGATAGATTAACTATCGCCAACAAAGGATCAAGGCTTGAACTGAGATCTTCGAAGAGTAACGGAACAAATGATATTGGTATGTAATGTTGCACCGGCGGGAAGAGATGCATATTGGACGAAATATCTATCACACAAGTAAACAGCAATTAGAAAATCATGAATCATGATTCATGATTCAGTCTGAATAACTCGGGACTTTGAAAACCATCTTAAAATATCGAGGAAAGTTCAGATGAGACTAAAATATCTCATAAATTTACCTCACGAGCTTATAATCTTCTTTAGCCATCGGAACAGTAATTAATGTTTTCCAGGAACATAACACAGTAATTTATTAAATGTTCATTCGTTTGAGTTTCCATGTACCTTATGGGAAATTTGGCGAAATTTGTCTCCTTTTTTTAGTGGAAATTTATTGATGTTTTTTTTTGGTTGCATCCCCAAGCAAAATGATATAATAAGCCAAACTTCGATAATTAAAATATAATTCTGGTCTTAAACGGATTAACAGAAGAATTTATACCAGTCCTAAATCCTTGGAGAGTAACTCGAGTTTCTCTTTACAGGGAAAGTCGACCCGTTAATTTCGTCTTGTGGAAGACAAGTTACAGGGGTAGTATGACGGCACATGAACGGGTCGTGACTACCTAACAATTGAAGTGTCTAGGTGGAACAAAAAAAACGAGGTGAAAATTTATCTGAGGCTATGACCTTACTGCTGCAAATATTCAAAGATTATTGGATGCATGCCACAAAGAATTTGCAACTAATGGAAAAATCTATGTTGGGATGCCCGGTACAAATTTATAACAAAATTTAAAGTTTTCAATGGAAAGTCTAAGCCCCCACTTCACAAAGTTTGCTTTCTGGACCCCATTCTGGACTCAGTCTCTTCATGAATCACAATAAAACAATCACACGACTAATGCTGGTTAGTGAGTGAATAAGATGATTCCAACCTATTAACAAATCTCGTGCGACGAATGTTGATCAACTCCTCAGCCGAAATCCCTTATTAGTACCTGTCCGATTCAAAAAGCAACATTTACACAAGTAAACATATTACAGTTTTTTTTCGTCATTTCTTTTCAGTTGGGCGCATTGTTAGACTGCCCCCTGTACCTGTAGACTTACGGTTCCTAACAGAGTCATTTGAAAAAGTACTATGACTGACAACTTTATCCTCGTCGCCTTTTTTTACTATCGCATCCGATGTGTTCATCCTCTAATTCCCTCTCATCATTGTCACTTCTGTCATCTTCAGCAACATTTTCAAACACAAATCGGTAAGCTATTCGAAAAATATGGTACAACCAAAAGAGATTGAGGCTTTGAAGACTTGTGAGCAGGGCGGTCGAAATGTAATGAGAGAGAGGACCTTTAAACTGTTCCGTTTCCCAGTTGATAACGTACGGGCCAACTGTCTGGAATTCATTAAATTCGGACCATAGAATCCGTAAATTTAGATAATGGCGTAGATAAATCCAGCTCAAGATGAAAAACCCAAAATAAGGGCCAACGAGCGGATGATCAAGGTAATTGAGCGTCTTAGAGGTCTACGTGATCTTAAATTAGCCCATAAAAATTCAACCAGATATAGTAGTTATGCCTACTGCTAAAAAGAAATCACTGATATCATGGGTAATAAAGACGCCAAGTCCCATGTACGCGAAATGAAAGCGATAGCTTAAACCAATGAGAGCCAAGGACACAATATGGTGTCCAACTAATTCCTTGAAGTCTTTTCTTGGCTTCTCCATACCAAGGATCAAGACAATAGCCTGTTGAGCCCAGTAAGCCGCCTGGAAGAGGTAGTAAAATTTGAAATTGGCGTCATGAGTTTTGTGAGGGAAGCCCTCATACATTCCCTTGGTGTTAAAATACCATACTGGAGTTCCGCTCATTACATAAAGTCCCCAAGGACCTACGATTCCAAAGTATATTGCTGTATACATCTGCTCCATGAATCGTGATTGTTTAGCCCGACTCCTAAGTCCATTTCTTTTTGCCAATGGTCGCAGAAATTTTTGCATGATAAACTCTCTCGTGAAGGAAAGAACTATCACATAGAAAAATACGAATGCACAATCCCACAAACCTTTACCATACAGAGGAGGCACTTTGCTAGTATCAGCTGGAAGTTTATAGGAGAGAAACATAAAACGATGTACTGGATTCGAATTTGTTGGATTTATTGAATAAAGAGACAAGAAAATTACGAGTAGGATGAGAGGTGTGACCCAAGTATGTTTGAGTGAGTATCTTTTCCATTGTTGAAGCAAAGTTTTTGCTTTCCGTCGTTTAGAAAATGGCTTTTTTCGGTCGAGTTCATGCTGTGCCTTCTCATAATATTAGATTGTGTAAAAAAGCCACTATAAAAAGGTGGGAATTTTGAACTTTTGCAGACCTTGACAGCGCTCGGAGAGAGTGGTATAATGTCTAATGTTGCCAACGCCGGCGCACTTGTATCCCCCGCTCTAATCTCTCCGCCCAGTCCACTAGATCTTCTTCGAAACTGAGGTTTTCTTTTGTTTTGGCTTGAGCATGCTCCGAGAGGTGTTATATTGTCATCCTTAATAGAGAAGGTAGGAAAGGCCTCTGTAGCCGACATCCTGAACTATTATTGAAAGCATTAAGATGCTCAGGTAGATTGCAAAAGAGCATAGATTGATCATGAATTTGGAAGTCCCACTATTTCATCACAAAACAATTAGCATAGTGTGAGTCACGGATCCGTTAGCTCTAAGATTTTTGATTCAAACATAATATTCCGTCGTAATTGTTTTTGCAACCAATATCTTGAAGAGATTGGTTGGGCCTAAGCGAGCCCTCAGACAAATCTTTAATCTTCGTTACTACTTAGATATCTTTATCAACATATTGACAAATCTTTATTAAAAAACTTTTATAAATTTATAGGTGTGTTCCATAGAGTTTATTTTTCTTCATCTAGCTTCAAATTTTCATTTTCAGTAGTTATTTTGAAACGTCCTTTGGTCGAATATGTTGGCGAAAAAAACGGCAAAGAGCAATCTATTAGTACTACCTCAAACCTAGACTAACAATTAAATTTTGTCCGACACAAATTATTAAAAAATTGTCTCCAAGAATGTGAGTTTTTGTTGGTCTGAGTTTGAAGACAGTTGATGCCAACTGACATCAAGTTATGTTATTTAATTCACTTGCAATATGGTCGCCGGTACTCTGTAGATTGGTTACTCAGTTCAGTTAGTATTCAAAATCTATGAATTAGCCTACAGAATAAAACTGTATCTACTTATTGGATATTTAAATCATTTGTTCAAAACTTAATCCATTCCGTTTCCTTTAAATTAGAAATTCTCCAGGAGTGGATTCGAAATTGAGAATGTCTTTGTTTAAATCAATCTGTGGTATCGGTACCCTCAACGTCTTTCACACAAGAATGTAATGAACTCGTAAAGTTTCAAATTTATCAGCGTTCCCTCAAATCTGAATTAAAACCTAATATTAATTTAGAATTTGCTTAAGTCTTCTGAGAACTGGCTGGCAATTTTAGCTTCTTGTGATTTAAATTGTAAGAGCTGATCGCACTACGCTAGAATGAGTTTGCGAATCAAGTCGTATTGCGGTAAAAACATAATGTGATATGATAGGCCTCTTTCTCTAAACTCCTGGTTATTTGTGATGAGTGGTAATCGCAAGTATTGAAAGGAGTTAAGCCCATATTCACGATGAAAGATTATTAGAAGTACGAGTATGGTTGGATTAAAGCAAAATTTACGAGAGGCTCGATTTACGAGTTATGACAAAACTTTGATCCATTTGAATAGAATACTTTATAAACTTCTGTTCTTCACAAAAAAACCCAATTTGCGTGTACCAGAAAATTGAATATCCCTTTCTGTTAAAAATTATAGATGTATCGATCTGACGACTTCATAAGCATGTGTTAAATTACTGGTGATGTAAAGAAATGTTTACACTAATTACCGTTAAATTTGTAAAAGGCTTGTATCGACGCAGAAATGTCATCCGGAATTATGAGTTATCTACTGAACATGCAGCCGACGGAACCAAATATTGTCCTTTTACTCCCTGCCGGTATGTTTACATTGTGATCAGAATAGTTAATGTAGATTGCTACTTGTTATGATCGTTTTCTTTTTCCCTCTACAAAACTAAGAAACGAAACTTATGCTAGACTGTTTAGCTGACGCCTTACACAATCAACTTCATACGAAACTCTAAATTCCCAGCACCATACCAACATCATTCAGATTCATTCAAGATCAATGACCGACATACTGCGTTTACATGTTTTCGTTTAGTTTAGAAATTGGTTACTTTTATGAATGGATGAGTAGTGTCTATACATCAGAAATTAGTACCCATCTATCAAAAGTTTCGATGTCTATTCTATTAATATCAATCAAGCTTGCTATGGCAGGACCTGGCTGGCTTTTCGTTATGGCGTCCGCTGGATTAGAATTCCCATAGATCTATCTAGTTTCGGATATTTGACGTCGGTCGTACGATTGACGTAGACATATAAGGTCGATCATAAATTGTTTGTTCTACGTATCCCTGAACTCTATCAGACAATCAGACAATGGTTTTGAATTAATACAGAGAGCCAGAGGGAGGTGCAATTTAAAGTCTATTATTTGCTCAATTATCGCTTCAAGAATGACGGTGATATAAAAGCCATGAGAGATGAAGTTTAGTTTGAAGGACAGAACACTTCTGGTGAATCTTTTACATTTTGGCGAAAACCTGTGAATAATTTTTCCCTTGTTGATTTCATCTATCAGAACCATTATATATCATATTTGAGATGAGGGCTCTTAATTATTGGTATATGATGCGCCCTTGAAGCTTACTAACTTGGGTTTTTTCTTAAATCAAGTTCAATAACTTTAAAACCTCTTGAATGATTAATAGTTTGCCATTAAAGGAGCTTGATGAGAACCTTAGTATCTTCTGAATTTGAATTGATAATCTGGGCAGTATGGGAGAGATGGAGTGATACCTCCTGCTGTGAAACACTTGCGATATAGGCACCTCGAGCTGTATGAGAATAAGATCGATCTTCTAGAGCCACTACTGTGCGCAAATCTTCTTTGGATCCTCGTAGACTGGTAGGCTTTAGATTGATAGGACGTATATTCATACACTAATTTTGTGAAGGTGAAATATAAAATCATTCTTTTTACTGTTTTGATTACCATTGAACCTAATAGGTGAGTTTCAGTAAGCTCCACTCTTATATTTGCTAAAATTTAGCTATTTTTTTTTTATGTAGTTTCCGCGGAAGTTTTAGATTAATAGTTTGCTAAAAACAAAATGCCATCCATTTGAAGACCTACTATAACGACACCGTTGGAACTTCTACTTAGAAGACATGAGTTTGAGTTAGAAGACATAAGTTAAAAGTGAATTGATTCATACCAAACTTAATAGTATGATGTTGATAAGTCTTAAACCAAAGGCTTTCAGCCTCTGGAAAGTCATACAGTGGTTTGACTAATTTCAAAATGGAGCTGGATTTTAGCTCTAACTCTTGAGGGGGTCTAACAAAGAAGTTTTTACTTAATTAGGTGGCCCACTGCTCGTAGATTTGCGAAATATCGCCGATTTATAGGTTAACAACTTCTGTAAAATGGCTTTTAAGGCGAGGAGAAAATCATTGGCTCACTCTTTATATTGTCGGCGATTGTGCAAGAACGAATTTTTTGCCGTGATCATTGAATGTCTGAACCACGAGCCTCGATTTCTCGAAAGCTTTGTTAGTATCAATGTTCTTTATTTCACAAACGAACCTAAAGTTGAAGATCCAAAAACCGTTTAGTGAGTTTGACGCATCAATCATTTCAAATACCTCCTTTTCTACTAGTTCATTGATTTTCTTGCGTCGAGAATCAGTGATTGATTGAATTTGTAGAAATACAGAGAAACCAGCGCCACGGAGCTTCCAAGTTGGAGATCTTATGCGTGAACTACGAACCAGTACTTTATTCGAAGAATTCCTAGCGGACTCCTCAGAATTCCGATCAATATTTACCTGGTTTTTAACTTGTTCTTTTGGTTCAGGTTCAGTAAAGAATGAATTAAAAGTTGTAGTTCTAAAATTAGTAAGTGCGTAAGAAAGCTTGTAAAAAATGGTAGAAAGCGTTACATGGTTAAGTGAATAGATTACATTGTGGAAATCAGATATGTAGAGAGGTAAATGGGATGTAAATAAAATAATTTTATTTTCATGAAGTTGAGCGTTGAGAGTTTCAGTCTACACCGAGATGTTTAAAAAGTCCTGATGACTGGCCTTGAAGGCCAATATCACCTCCTTATCAGACAAGAACATCGCAATTAAGTTCTAGATCATGAAGAACACACGTTTTAGATCCATTCCTCGTGATTAAAGCTTCTACAACCTGTCTCGGCTCGATATTCACAGAATTCTTTCAAGGAATTTTCAATTGCGGCAGAACTTTGAACAATAGTAAGAGGATTTGCATCAAGTTCCAACATGCTTGGATGAGCAATAAGCACTAAAAATGTTGTTACTAGACAATCTGGGTCTTCTGTATCATTTTTTTGATTTTACAGTCATCTGAAGCGTAAGATTTTTAGTTTTAAATCCAACCTCTTCTTCTATTACATGATAATATATTAAGATATTAAAGATTACAATGCTGTGGAACGTAAATATGTATCAATTGTTCTATACATATGAAAAGTACTCGATGTTTCAATTTGCAGGAGACTCATATTGTTTATTTACATTTAAACGCCAGGCACGTGAACACGTGATATCCTACATCATAACACACCCCCTCACTGTTTATAGTGTCTCAAACCTGAATTCGATAAAGTATTAATCATATAATTTTCAGAAAACTGGTTTCGTTAAGGCGTCAGATTGCTGCCTGTTTGTTGAGATATATTGAACTTCAATAATCCGCGGCGATGCTGTTGTCGGCAGTAATGGTTTCGAAGATTCACATGTCGTGAGCGCTTGTGATTGTCATGATTTTTAACAGGAGCGATCGCAGACTGATTATCAACCAAAACTTTAGTACATTTTGACCCTTTTACATACTTATCCAGTTGGAGCTCCTCAAGCATATTCCGAATCCACGTGAGCTATCGGCATGTTTCTGTAAGGACGAAATATTCAGCTTCAGTGCTAGTTAGCACAACGTCTCTTTGAAGATGCGATCTCCAAGAAATAGGGCCCCGCACAGTTTTATGAGTGATCCGGATGTTGAACGCGCGGTGGAAGGATCACAGGAAAAGTCTGAATCTGAAAACGCTTCAAGGGTAGGATTAACATTTTTGGTAAATTCAATGCCAGCGTCGGGATCTTTTGAGATATACCTAAGGACTCGCCTTGCTGCCGTGAGGTGTTCTTCTCCTGGGTTTGATAGAAAGCGAGCTAAATGATTTGTCGCGAAAGCAATATCAGGTCGTACTGATTTGCAAGGTATTGAAGACCTCCAACGATCTGGTTGTACTCAGCTAGAAGTATAGGTGATGGTAGCTCTGATGGCTTATCCAAGCGGCGTTCCATGGGTGTAGCTGCAGGTTTGCAGTCAGCCAGACCATGACGGGAGAGTAGTTTACGTGCGTATCGTCCCTGAAAGAGCTTAAGCTTGTTACCGTGGTGGCTCACTTGTATACCAAGAAACTGATCATCGTGAACAATTTTGAAATTGAACTTCTGCTTAAGAGCTTTGGTTAGCTTCTTAATTTTGCTTTGGTCCGGACCAAAAATCTGAAAATCATCTACATGAAGCAACACAAAAAGATCCTTAGATCTATTGACGAATAGACAGACGTTAGATATAGTGGGCTGGAGACCCTGTTCAAATAGTTCAGCCTTTGCGGTGTCATGCCAGAGGGCTACAGATTGCTAAAGCCCACATAGTCCCTTTTCAAGCCTGTCCACTTTTCTTTTTTGTGCAAACCCCTCTGGTATCTGTATATAGAGCGTTACATCGAGATTTGGGTTGAGAAAAGCAGTCGGAACATCGCCTTGTATTCGGTGCCAGCTAAAGCTATGTTCAAGTGCCAGTAAAAGCCTGATCGTATCGGCCTGAGGTGTTGGCGCAAAGGTCCCAAAGTAGTCTATACTTTGTCGTTGAGCGAATCCTCGCGTCGTCAATCGAGCCTTGTATTTATCCAATGAGCCATCCGCATGAATTTTTTGTTTAAAAACAGACTTTCCGGTAAGGATAGATCTGTTCTTAGGAACATCCTTACGATCCATGATATTTGCTGTACCTGTGGATATCAATGATGTAAACTCTTCTTTTACTGCTTTCATCCAGAGAATTGCGTCGGGGCCTTTCATTGCCTCGCTCCACGATTTTGGGTCTTTATGAACTGCTGATTGGGATATAGCTTTACCCGAGTTCAGCCGCTTATAGTTGTGACGCTGGGCTGTACGCCCACGGCGATTGACCATTGTTGAGGGTGAAGATGATGACAAGGATGACAATGATCTTGAACGAGACCTTTTAGTACTAGCATGGTTTGTGAGATTAAATAGTCCCATGAGAAAATCGTAATCGGTGAGACTCCTCCCTTTCTAGTGGTACCAATTCATCGCCATTAGCTAGCGGTAGTGGTTCTAGTAAGGACCCATGTCCAGGGTATATAACCATTCTTGGAGTAAGTGATAATGGTGTTGTAGGTGAGTGAGCCCTTTTATTACCGGCGTATAGCGGGAGCTGAAATGGCTGCATGAGTGTGTCATACTGCTCCATGGTCTCTTCTTGATCGTGTAGAGTTGAATCATTATGTCTAGCAACATCGCGATCATCATTACTGGTTTCTTTCAGTGTCTTTACAAATCAGAGGCTGGTTTGGACGAAGTTTTTGGTCTAGCTCTGATAGAACACTTGGTGTCTTTTCTTGTCTACTAAAGAATTTATCTCGTGGAATGTCTGGAATATTTATTTCATAAGATCGAGATGGAGGTATGTCTTGTACAGTGCCTTCAAATATGAGAGATTGGTTTTGATGAGGTGTTTGATTTAATTCCGATTGAACATACGGTGTTTCTTCTTGTTTGTCTAAGGATTCATCCCGCGAAAATTCTGGAATGTTTGTTTCATCAGATCGAGATGGAGTTGCGGATGGGGGTATAAGGTCATGAGTTGTTGTATCTGGGCTGTCAAATCCAAGTCCACCTTGAAGATGATACTGTTGAGGTGTGAGCTCCCGAAGCTTTGTCATAGTTGACCCATACATAGAGTTTTCGTGGAAAGAGGCATTAGTACAAAAAACTTTCCAAGACCAGCTGTGGCCTGGAGTTTTGTGAGGACATAAAATTAGAGCATATTTTGTAGTATTAATTTGAAAACCAACAAACCATCCTATTTGTGCTCGAGGATTGAATTTACCGCGCTTCTATGGTTTATTAAGAGTCCTATAAGCTTTGCAACCGATTCGAGGAATACGCGTGAAATCTACGGTTGAGTGGCAGGCAATCCGCAGTGCTTTGTGAAAGTGAAGAGTCGGAATTTTATTGGTAGTTAAGTTATATAGATGGTTTGTAAGAAAAATAGCGTGTCCTATAGCCAAGATCCAGAAGTTAACAGGTATACCAGCATCAATAAGACATCGGGCTCGAGTTATGATGACTTTGTTTGATGCCACGGCAGGGCCATTTTTTTCAGGTGTATACGGGGCTGTAATATCCTGACGAATGCCATTCTTAACAGCTATATCCTGCCAAACTGAGTTCTGTTGAATTTCAGACCCCCCATCTGAAAAACAGATACGAATTGTCTTTCTGTATTGGTTCTTCATGGATTTTACTCAGTCAATTAGCTGCACTGGTATTTCATCTTTCATTTTGGTACCAAACCACCATCTCATACGAGTCGTTACATCTGTGATGATAGTTGCGTAACGTTAACTGAATAGATTAGGCTCCATAGGTCCCACTACGTCAACAAAAACTTCATCTAGTGGTTCGAAAGGGATTGGGGGTTGTTCGCGAGACACGTTACGCTGTGCTTTGCTAAGACGACAGGCCTCACAATGAGTTAGCTCGCTTGTGTCTAGACTACTGAGACCCCTTGCAAACTCCTTTGTTTTCGATAAAATAAGTGATCCAACATGACCCAGGAGTTGATGCCATCTATCCGCGGTTGAGTACTTTTTGAGCTTGGCAACTGCTGGCATTGCTATGGAGTTATCTGCCAAACTAACATGAGACTTGGTGCTCTCTGAAATTCTTGAAAGAGGAAGGATAATCGAAATCTCATTAACCGCTACTAATCGGGCGACAGGAGTGCGAGCACCATTCAATATCTGCAACAATAAACCTGTTTCGCGGTCTTCTACAATTTTACCAAGACGGTATGCCCGGCCGGCAGATATCAGATTCATGGACGATTGCTGCGAGTAAAGAACGTCGGCTAGCTCTAAATTCCAATTTCCTATTTTCAACTGTGCGGTTCCTTCATGACTGAGACAGGTTGTATCAATGGCTAGTTCGAATCGAAAAAGCCTATCAAGTTTGGATAGGTTTGTAAATTGACCGACTGTTAATGAAGTGATTTGAGGCACCGGAATCCCAGGTTAGCGTGTCTTTGTTTATGGTGAGCCCATGAGCGCTAGCAGCCAGGGCCAAAGAAATTGGGAATGCTGTCATAGCGGTGGTAGGCTCATCACTATCTTCATTGTCACAGGGTGCAGCAGCGTTTGCGCGTCCTTTGTTTTTGCGGTTATTATCGTCTTTATGCTTTGTTTCGCGTAATTCGGGATGTTGAACTAATCAATCTTTAAAAGTGTGCTTTGATTTTGGATGAACGTAACATTTATCGTCTGGATGGTGACTACGCGAAGCAGTTGCAGCCATCAGAGTATTTTGTAATTCAAGGCTGCGGTCACCTGAGGCCGCCCGCAGTGTTGCCATCATCTGCTCTATAGGAGCAAAAGTATGCTGGTTCCTATCCATAGCTCCTGTTGCCCTCCATGTTTCGAGCCACTGTAAATTTGATGCTCCCTCGAGGAACATGATGAACGCCATGCCATCTGTAATACCATATTTTATTGTGTTCATAGCAGAGGATTCTAGGTTAGTCGCAGCATTAAGGAAATTCAGGAGATTTCTTTGAAAATTTTTGCAGTAATCTGTAGCGTTTGTTGTAAATTTGGTTTTGTTAAGTTGTTGTAGGCACTTCTATATGGCAGTGTGATTGACGGTTTGTGAGTATTTGCAACCATATTGTACAATTCTTTGGCTGTTTGCGTGGTGCTTGAATCTGGTCTGATACTTGGGTCTAGCCTTCAAAGAATTACGCTGTAGGCGTGCAGATCTTTACAAGTCCAGGCCTCTAACTTGTCGAGATAATTTTCGTGTTGTTCACTACCCTCTTGTGCTTCTGATCTTGGAGGCGGAATTTTCGCGCGGATTCCTGGGATATCGTGGTACACATGCCCTAGAAGATTTTCTTGGGCGAGGGCGCCTCGCAAGTCAGAGGACCAAGTTGTAAATGGAACGCCAGATTTGAGGATAATGGCTTTTCGGTCTTGATTGTTTTGAGACATGTTGAAAGTTTCAGTTTGGTTTGTTTATTGGGGTTGTTAATGGATGTATGTATATAATCCGTATAATCCATTGATGATTAATTGATGTATATATATTGCGCTTATACCGGGCTCTAACCTATTAAGATATTAAAGATTATAATGCTGTGGAACGTATGTATGTATCAATTGTTCTTTATATATGAAAAGTACTTAATGTTTCAGTTTGCAGGAGATTCAAATTGTTTATTTACATTTAAACGCTAGGCACGCGAGCACGTGATATCCTACATCATAACATAGTATTTGCGCAGAATTGAATGATATCTTTCAACCATTCTAGTGGACCAATGAGCCTCAACGGAGACAAGTTCTGTAATAACACTAATCGATATCGCATGCATGCTAACGAAACTCCTTGCAAGCACAATCTGAACCAGTGTCGTGCACTATAAGGACCAATATACATGTCAATCCAATATAATTTTGTAGCCTTATAAGTATGCTGAGCGTAGAAGTTTTTCAACCATCTGGCTGCCTAAAATCTTGTCGCCTTGTCGACAGTATAATGTACTGGCGAATTATTTACACAAATAAAATCAAATATAGTGAAATAATTAAAATGTTCATCTTATCGGTGGGTAGGTTTCAATCAAAAAAGTGTCTTCCCGTGTTTTTGGCATTGAGCACAGAAATTAAGGAGATAAATTAGAATTTTTGTCAGAACATAACCTGCAGAGTTTAATAGCCAATATAATCTTTCTGCTAATAGATGCCCGGGCCTCCA
>JAHYSP010007659.1:929-11766 GCA_019455505.1 Pleochaeta shiraiana | reverse complement strand
GCCCCGCACCCAGTGGTTTTTGGAGGATTTTCCCCGGTAGCAACACACCCGCAAATGGCCATCGTTTGGATGACTGGAGAGGGGAGATAATGATGGGCTTAAGGCTCCTCAAAGTGTGTTCTCGAATAAAGGCTTATGGGGGAATTACTGATGGAGAGAGGCCGTGGAGGAGGCATAGGAGGGTGTATACTACCTGAGGCATAGGTACATCTGGCCTGTAGGCAGAGAAGACCTACATGTGTTACATAGTCTAAGACTTAAATAGCACAATAAAATCATATAATATATGAATTATTGAATATGAAGTTAAATTATTTACTGTGTAAAATTGTAATTGCTATCACTAGAAATGGGGTCGTGGCCAAGTTACTGCCTAAGGAATTATTTTTGAAAATACTAGTGCAAGTAAAATATAGCGAGTTTACTCCCATACAAGGATCGGAATGGTGAAAATCAATTTTCGAACACTAGGCTAAAAGGCTTTGTAAGACCCTGGTAATCTCTATTTGTTTTTCACAATTCAGATCCTTGTATAAGAGTAGATCGAGATTGATTTGAACATTCCCTGTAGGATTAAAATGACTGGGAGGAACATTATGGCTGTAACTCTGTCCATGTGAATAATCCGAGAGCACTGGTTATGGGTCCAAAAATACCGTCGTGTGCCCCAGCCCAGATTTCGGTATTATCTTTTTTCCGAATTAATTCTTTTTTGGTACAATAGTTCGTGCACAACAGACTCACACATGGTCATACCGTCATGTTCAAATAATCAAGTTAATCACATATCACAATGACGCCTCAAGTTGATGATGATTCAATGGATTCAATGGTATTATTTTTGTGAAACTCGGGCTCCCCCAATGAATATGAGTCTAATACCTCCAATCCCTCCATCTCCCAAATACCATTATCCCCTACTCCCATTCCTTTCACGCCACCACCACTTCATCAAATTTAACTCAACTTGGCACACAACCAGTTAACAGACATATGATTCCACCTATCCCCCCCTGACAAGCGTGCATATCCAATTAATGTACACATAAGCATAGAAAAAGAGACTGAAAGCGCGACCCAGCACATCCCTCAAGAATCGGCAGAAATTGTCGCGATCCGACAGCACCGAGAACGTGCTTGACATAATAGTTTCCTCATATGTACGAACATTATTAGCAGTATCGATAGTACCCTCACTTATTTAACAGACGAGGTTTCAAAAGATGAAGCCACAGTCATCCAGGCACACTTGCTTCAAGCAACCTTCAAATTCACGGCTCCCATTGGTATAGCAACTCTCCCACCGATCCCTTCCCACTCTCGATCAAAAATAGATAGTGGAAACAAGAATATAAAACCACCCAAAAAATTCTTTCTTCTTAAAGTTATATTTTACACACACATTACATTAAGATAAGAAACTATTTTCACTTGAAATAAATAAAAAAAGAAAAAACTCGTCAAATTTTTTCGTACACACTTCTATATTACTTTATTTCTTCGTTTCTTATAAGAGACAGTCACATTTTCAGAGGAATCACCTAAAGCCATTATTTATAGGTCTTTTTACCCAATTTAAAAATTTCATTTTTCAATATGACTAGCCAAGTATTTGTTATAAACAAACCTGTTGGATCCCAAAAATATGCCACTTGGGCACTCCGAATAAAAGCATATCTTACAAATAGAGGCTTTAAATCTATCCTTGTCACAGATACTGTCTACACTGATGTAAATGATAAGGGCCTTGCGGCTATTCATCTCTTCATCAAAGATGCTCCTTTACTTCAAATTCAAAATGAAGAAAGGGCACATGGGGCTTGGAATAAGCTCAAAACCTTGTATAGTTCTTCTGGATTTAGTTCAGAATTCTTGACAATAAAATAATTCTTTTCATACAAACTTTCCAAATATAGTAATATGGAAGAGTATCTGCACAAACTTAAGTAACTCGATGATGAGTTGACATCCAAACAATTAGAGCTACCCCGACAAGTTGTCATGGCGTGGATCCTTGATAATTTAACAAGTGACTATGGTTTAATAGTCTCAAGTATAACACAGAGTCTTAGACTCAATCCTAAGTCGTATGACTTAGATATGCTCCTCTCGAGCTAGATGAATCAAAGAGGCTAAACTCTTTAGATGATCAGACTACCCAAGTCTTTCAAGTCTCTGCAAGAGCTAAAACGAATGATAAAACGATGTATAAGTCTTACAAATCATCAAATAAAATCCAGAAGCAAAAGCATTGATGACATTGCCGAATCAAATCTCATTATACTTCGGACTGTTATATCCTATTCCCAGAAAATGCCCCGAAAGGATGGTCTTGACCTAAAAGTAAGCAAAATCATTTTACAACCGTTGTTCAAGAAGCAGAACCAATACCACCTGTGAGTGGTGATCCGAGTACATCTGTTCTCTTAGCAGGTCAGGATGAGGACTTGAATCTCATTGAATTTGACACAGAGCTGAGCACAGACCAGGTAAATAGACCATCTCAAGATGCTAAATCAAGTACTAATTTGATTACAAAAGATGGCCGACATATCTCAATAACAGGCAATTATCGTAAAACCAAGTTTAAACTTAGGTTAGATACCGAAGAGGTATACATATCTTCCCATGATGAAGTTACTAAAGCATCTGCTTATAAGATTCCAATAGCCAACCCACTTACAAGGGACACATCTAGACGGCTCAAATTTCTATTTGATACCGGTGCAACAAAACACATTGTTTGTGATGCAACCTCGTTTGCCAATTTACGTCCTTGTACAAAACAAGTGAAATGGGGAGATGCTAGAGGTATCGTAATACACAGTGCAGGAAATGCGTATGTTCGTTTTAAGGACAACACCAATGTTTACCGTCTAAAATACTGCCTATACAGTACCTCCGCAAAAGTTTCTGCGAAAATGCGAAAAAATTCTGGGGTTATTCAGCCAATTCCTAGCTCTCAGTACTGGACGACAACTCTCTCGGAAACTAAAAACCAGGCTTCATGTTCATGCAAGACAACGCATCTATCTATACAGCTAAAAAAGTTCGGGAATGGCTCGATGAAAATGGCATAGATTTCATAGAATGGCCGCCCTACAGCCCCGACAAGAATCTCATCGTACACCTCGGGTTTCTACTCAAAGAAGCGGTGTTTAAGACCAATCCAGACATCAAGAAGGTTGATGGCAATCATGACATGGTGCGGGAGGCTCTATTCGAAGCGTTTTTCAAGATATGGAAAGATATATGTGAGTACTAGTTGCATGACTTGGTGTGGAGTATGGAAAAGTGAGTAAAAGCGCTTATTGCTGCATAAGGCTGGTATACCAAGTACTAAGATTTAGCAAATTTGGGGGTATTTAGACTACACACATATATAACTCACATACAAAAATAACGTTGCTCCCAGAGAAATTGATGGTTCAATAACGTAATTGCACATAATATGGTATGTTGTTGGGGTGCGGGGCTCACGGAAACTTTTGTGTGAGTACTGTATATGCCTGAGATTGGTGTAAATATAATTAGCCATAGTGAGATTAACAGCGATTTTACAACCATCCTAAAAAAAAAAATGAAATATTCAATCATATGGCATTACTAATGCTCATGGCAAGAAATACAAATATCTTTTATATCTTGATACTGATGCGGTCATTAGATCAGCCCAACTGAGGAATACTGTCACGGATCATATAAGAAAAGCAATGGGCATTTAGATGTATGATGGTAGTTAAGAATTAAATCTATGGAGACGATAATGTAGCTAGAAGCTGCTCTACTTATATGCTTTACCTAGTCCTTCAGTGATCCCGATCAGTACTCTGAATGTATGAGTCCCGTTCCAGCCTCTCCAAAATATCGTTAGTAAAATCGATTCCTTTAGATTTGGCCCGCTGATGGGATCAATCGGCTAACCAGCCGCCACACTTGACTCCGAATTCCAGCCTCATCAAAATATCAAAAGTACCAGCCACATGTTATGGGATTGACCCATTAAACCTTATAGAAATGGCTCGTTTGACAGGCATATGCTTAAAAGCATATGCTACAGGTATCAATCGGCTAACTAGCCATCACAAATACGACTTTTTGTTGCACTAACAGCATTTCTAATTCTAAATATACCATTGATTTCAAAGATCTTCATTAGAAGATGGACATATGAGTAAGTCTTGTTTAAACAGACTTCTAGATAATACTCATGGCTTTTCACAAATAGTGAATAAAGCCCATGTAGATGTAAAGGACTGCGATATATGTTTACGCAATAAGTTTACGCAATAAAATTAATAAATCTCCATCTGGAGGATCATTTTCTTATTTGGAAAAGGTGTCTGGCGATATTTGCGGCCCTATCAATCCTGTCACATATGATCACTACAAATAATTTATTACCTTTATCGATACCAAGACTAGATTCTTGGAGATAAAGTTACTATGGACAAAGGATGAAACTTTTGAGGCTTTCAATAGTTATGCCGATGTATACAGGAACAATAAGAATAATAAGTGTATCTGTATACACCGCGATGGAAACTTCCAACCAACTCAAAATGCTGAGATCTCAAATTCAAAATGGACTTTTGTGAAACGCAAAAGTTTAGAGAAAACGCGGTTGCCTACTCTTCAAAATAAACAGGCATCTCAAAACACAAATCCGGAGAAACAATCTTGTCAGAAAGAGACATAAGATTCTAATAATGGTCATCAAATTCACAGGGTCAAATCGAATGATAGGATATTTCTCCGACTTCCTAAAGAACATGAATGGCGAAAGTAATCCCTAGCCAGAATTCGATTAGTCATTGTTAAGAAACTGGCGATTTACCATCGATCAATAGCAGAATCAAGCCTGTTAAAACTGGATTCGACCTCAGCCATTGCACCAAGAATGCATGAGAAAAAATCCTACAAGTTTCAAACGACCTTTTCTTGACTAGAGCAAAATTAGAAGTGGCTATAAATTGGCCTTCCGTAATTATTTCAACAGTCCCGTTGGCGATACGAACTTTAGAAGGCCGAGTAAAAGTAAATACACAGTTACCCACCAATAAAATCGAGAGGATCTCTTCCGTAAGGCCATACGGTAAAAATAATCCTTCAGCGCCTCATGAAATATGTATGGCCTTGTTTACAATGGCTCCCCGTCCCAGCTTTCGACTTTTTTGACGAATCTAGTTTAGTGAGGTCATGCAAGAAAGAGCCCCTGAAGTTCTGTAAGCGTTGTAACGGTCATCGTGCCAGAAAAAATTTCTTGAATATACTCTCCCCGCGGAAATTGTGGCTCAATAAACCACTCAGAGGACGCATGTATGGCTTCTATAAAATGTAGAAACTTTGACGATCCTCATTGATCTGACAGCCGTCGGTGTCGTCCGGCTATCTCGAGCTGATTTTCTGACCAAGGAGCAACTCCGATCATATAGACAAGCAGGAAAACAAGAATTCCTAACATTTACTTGAGCCAAAAATGCTGAGCTGAAAGCTGCCACCGCGGAAGAAATTAGCCTCAGTGAATTAAAAATTCTGCATAGTGACAAAGATAGTCTCAGTTAAGATACGCAAGCGCCAGCTGACGAAACTATTGAAGGTTATGGACAATAGTATAAAGAGACATCACCTTTGATTGGAGATTATTTTTTATATAGAGATAGAAGATAATCGTAAGCAAGTTCGGTTTTTTCTTATTCTATTGTCTAATGAGAGAAAGTGCTCTGATTTATATATACATGAGTTGTTAGCTTTCATCAACTAAAATAGAAAGCTATATTAATTACTAAATAAACATGAATACAGTCCGTTAATTAATAATAGAAGCTTCTAAATGAAACAAAAGTTTGATTTGGTAAGTAGAGACTTGTAACGTGTAGTAAAGTCAGACTTCTATATTTAAATATAGAAATGGGGTAGTATATCCATATTTAGAAGTAATCAGAGGTTACTGCGTTAGATGTGGTTATGTGCTATTATTACAATAGGAACTTCATTGGGTGTCGCAAAGAGCCTTCTCCAACTGGTAACTATTGCTGGGCTTCTGTGAACGATATTATATATTTTTTTGAATGTCCATAAAGCGCCAAATGATCTCTCTGCGATATTAAAATTAAATTAATGAATCCCACCCCCAGTGCATTAGGAATGACAACCAGCTACTGGTATCTCCTACGGCCAAGGAGAAGAAACTGAGAGTTCGGCTGCGGACAACAACTTGAACTGTCTTATTAAAGGTGAGCCGACACATCTTTTCAGTAACACACTAAAAATAGCATTAACGAACATCGAGAACGCCAGAGCATGGGTTGATTGGGAAGAATGTGTGACTAGTGATCATCTCCCAATATGCGGGATAGTGTCCAGTTATAGATTTCCAGTAAACGCCAATTTATCATTAAAATCCTCCAAAAGGAAGTTCCCATTATTTTTTACATGTAGTATCAAGATTGATCTTGCGCGATTCATAATTAAATTCAGTAGAGGATAGTCCTCATGGAAGACACCAATCCTCTGGCGATTTGTCTCCCCCCTCATCTACAGATGACGCTCGAATTCGGTATTCAGTGGCCAGAGGAGATTAAAGAGGCTGAAGTAAGAGCTCGTACAAAAAACAGCTGGAAAATCTCCTCTAGGGTGAATAAAATCTCAGTTGAACTACTAGTAGCCTGCTGGGACTTTATTTAAAAACAGTGCCATCAAACTTTTTTGGGCGTATCTTCGTTTGGGATATCATACGACGTGCTTTAAGTTGGCAGAGGTGATATTTCTTCCAAAGTCTGGGCGCGACCCTTAACCCTAAAAAAGGATGGAGACCTATTGCACTTCTTTCTTCATGTCCATGTAGAGGTATAGAAAGAATTCGATGCGAAACGAATGTCAAGACTTGAAAAATATTTCAGAAATAGTGGGAAAACAAAAGTTTTTAGCACTACCAAAGCGATTAGCCTCCGATATAGTATCTCCTGTGTAGTGTATGATATTGAAGAGGCTCGGTTCCAAGGATAAGCTTCTACATTTGTGATACTTGACGTGCAGGGGGCCAATGACGCAGTATTACACAATAGACAATAGACTGATCTTGTGGATGAAATCACAATGGTGGTCGGATTCTCTTATTCGTTGGACATCCTCTTTTATCCAAAATTAAAGTTTTCAAGTTCGCTGTTAGTGTGAGATGTCCTACAGGGATCGCCTATCTTACCTTTACTTTTATTTCTCTTCATGGGTGACCCGCATGAGACATGGGAATACGATTGAACGACTTAGCTACGCTATTGACATGGGTAACTTAAGAATCTTTCGGACAATAACTGAGTTCATCACAATGTGTAAAAAGACGAGAGTCTACGGATATCGCACGCAACTATGCCACTAAAAGATTATACTTTTCTATGTCTAGCTACTGTCATAAGATATTTAGTATAAATACAAGTTATCTATTCTTAGTGATCTCTAGCTCTCTCTACCTTTCCTAGTACAATTATTCGATTGATTTGCAAAATCGAGATTACTTGCTATTCCCATACACCCAATATCATTAGCGAGTGATTCACAATTCGAATAATTTGTGACTAAGAATCAAATGACCAATGCTGCAAACTAAACCAAGAGCTTAGGCCGGAACGGACCAGTATAACTAGGGCGGGCATAGCCCATAACACATTGGCCCACATGAAAGTAAATAATCTGCTTAAATGGGCCCATGAAAACGCTACTTTATTTGACACAGGAAAAATCTGATTTAATCAATTTCTCTACACGTCGTCAAGATGACCTATGTAATAATATAGCCAATGGAGCTATAATCGAGTCTATTAAGCAAACTCACTGACTTGGAATAAATATTTACTTTAAACAAACAATCAAACAACATGTATTTACATGACTCGGAAAAGCTCTGAAAATCTCACAGCACATACGACGTCTTAAGTCGGTAATGTGAGGAGCAGCATAAATTGCTGTAGTAACGGTCGACATGTGGATGATCCCAACCGCCATGTACGAAGCAGAGGTGTGGTGGCCTGGAACCAGGCGTCCAGTAGTAAGAGGGGATTATGACTCCTTTAAAGACGCATCTTTGCAATCTAATTGACTAATCATTGTCGTGAAAATTCCGATTGATTACTTAAATGGCATGGACGATTTTCCTGGAGATACGTCTTAAAACGTGGAGGTAGGAAACTCCTAAATTGTAAATAGCATTCTACATTATGGTGAGATCTATGATGCAGTTAAAGTTGGAGCCGCCCTCGCACCCTTAGCCGCAAGTTTTGAGAAGACATAGAGGCGAAAAAAATATTTGTGCTGCTGGATAACCAGGCAACAATTAATTCTCTGAAGACTAGAAATTCGTCCTCGTGCTTAAAAAATTACGCGTGATATCTACAAATTATCAGAAAATCCAAGCGGAAGTTAGATGGGTACCTGGATACTCAAAGATCAGAGGAAATGAAGAAGCCGACGTGGTGATACGCCGGGCATTATAGTCTCTTCCTCCGCGTCAAACACAAACAGGAAACAGGGTACACATCCCTAATATATTTGTTACTTCTGATGTATCAGCGACGATAGGGCCTGGTTGACGAGTGGTGGTCAACAGCTTGACCTACACAATATCGGAACCTTGAATTAGAGATGCGTCACCCGAAATCACCAGAACTACCTCTTCCGCGTAAATTATACTACATCAACCCCTAGTTGTCAGACCAAAACATGGAGACTTCGCGGCGTATCACCATCGTTTTCTTCATGAAGACTCCAATCTATACTAAATCCGTGGACAAGAAATGTCGCCAACTCACTTTATCAAGTGTCGTAGAAACACCGATCAAGAGAGAATAATCAGAAAGAGCTTGACGATCACAGCTTTAAAGTAACAATTTCTTGGACCTTGTTATCTCGAGAAGTTTACAGAATTTTGCACGAACTTCTGGTTTCTTCGAGAGCCTGGCTGCAAACTTGTCATCTGCTGGAGGCGAGGCAAGTAGTCATTAGGTAATCGGGAGTAGATGATAAGCTGAGCAGAGTGTAGTACGAATTATGCTAGGCAATCCCCTAATTAAATTTTTTTTTTTTTTTTAGACTTTTAGTTGGGAGTTAAACTTTAAATTGTGTGTTTGCTAGAATTTATCTGTCAAGTTGTACAGAGTGAACGGGGTTAAGTTAGGCCACATGATCTGCCGACTCGTTAGGAAATATATCCCAGCATCAATTAGGGATGTATCCCAGTCTCTTTACATAATATTTTCGTTTAATCTACAACCATGCATTTCCACAAATGCATGACTTGTACTTACTTTTCACCTTCATCTTCAATTCACAATTCCTCGCAAATGAGTCTGAGATTATGACAAGATTACTGTCGATAAAAACTAGTTTCAAGTAGATCTTTACACTCTAACCGATCTAGCCATGTACTTTGAGAAATATGATCAAGGGCTCATTAGTTCCCATATTATCAAGTGTGGAAGACAATTCAATCTAGTCTCATTTCCACCAAATTATCTTCTGGACCATTACCAATTTTATTTTTCGTCTAATCAAGCAAAATGAGTTCAAGGTATTTGTTTGTATTACTTTGGAGACTTAAAAAAAGAAAGAAAGAAAGAAAAGATGTCGTTTCCACGTAGTGGGAGTTTTGGAGAAATCGCTATGAGTAATTCACTCCACAGAAGAAGCTATGGGAAATGCAACTTCTACTTGTTTTGGGGACGTTTCTCTAGAAATATGGTAGGTTCCTGTGTTTTCTGGGAAAATGATTGAGGAAACATGAAGGAAGAATCGTACTGTTGACGAACTCTACCAAGTTTTGAATTTTTTTTTTTTTTTGGAGATCCAATCCTGGTACTTTACGGTGGTCTTCGGAATCTATGCGCTATAATGCACTTACTTATACATCAGAAATCACACAAAGGACTATCTCCAAGATCATGGGGATTAGTACGATGAATTAATTTGCTGCCTAACTCTTCACACATGAGCCCTATTGAGAATGTTTGAAACGACATGAAATCCTCCATTTATTCTCAATATGGAGACATTAATAGGGGAAGGTAGCGACTACCATCCATGATCGATAATCGTTTTTGTGTTAAGTGTAGTTGTGTTACGACTTACACAGGAACAACCTAAATCCTTCATCTTCGGAATGGGGTGCGAGTGCTAAAGGGATGGAGTGACACGACGACTGGAATAGGTGTAAAAGATAGAGTAAAGTGACTGAGTTAAAGAGAAGAATCTATTCTAGAATTAAGTTGATCTAGGTAAACTAACTTAAGGTATGGTACAGAATGCATAGATGGGGAGCTGTCTATGGAGTTTCTCTTCATTTATATAACAGATCTCAAGCTAGACTAAAACTCATCTTGCCAGGCATCATCGTGATGAACCTGAGTCCTAATCTCTACCAGTCACGAAACACGAGATTCTCCCCAAGTTGAAAGCTGGCTGAGACATGGAACAAAGCGATAGACTCTGTCGCTTAAAATCACTGACTGAAACTAAGAATCAACTTTAAATAAAATTAAAGTCAAAACTTAAATTTGTTGTAACTAAGGCAGTAACATGACTGCATCTCAAGCTCTAATTACTGTATAAAATCGCCTAATTGGTGATTATGAAAATACATTAATACTAATAAAGCATAATGTTCCGAGTACATTATTCTTCATAAGTATGACTAATCAGATTCGAGAAAATTCTGAATACTTACCAGTTTGTTAGAATATTAAGCACATTATCAGCAAATGATGTATTCTGATATGTCTATATGGACAACATAGAAACATCTTGAAGATTAAAGAGTACTGTAGAGCATTGTAGAGCATTGTAGAAT
>JAHYSP010007648.1:13039-29311 GCA_019455505.1 Pleochaeta shiraiana | reverse complement strand
TCTATGGTCCTATCTAGACATGAGCAAGAGGTGTACTTTATACTACAGATTAATGTCTACATGATTTCCTTTAGATTCCATCCGTCATCTTCATTTGATTACAATATTACAATACTATGCGACGGGATGGGATGTTATGTCTTTGTTTAATCGTAGTGTTATGCGACGCGGCGCGACGCAATCTCCCGGTATTCCTGCAGGACGGGTTCTGTCTTGCAGGCATTTGTTTACCAACAGATGCTACAGGGATTAATCGGTTAACTAGCCGTCACAACAATAAATAATTTATCAAATGCAAAGTTGTTGAAATTCGATATTCTAATCACATCTAACTTTCCCATTGCCAATTTTCTCATTGTAATTAAAATCAAATATATTGATTTGCCGAATCATATGGATTCAACGGAACCAATCTGCTAATGAATTTCATCGTGGAGTTCTAGCAACAGAAGAATAATTATCCCAAATATACGGCCTAGAATTAGATGATTAAGCCCCAGAAAAAACTCATCAGACCACTAACCTCATATCGATGACTAGAGGCCCAATGAAATTAGTGGGTTCTTATTTAAAACAGATTGAATATATTTTTTTCCTGATACTGGGGCTAATTTTTTTGCTCTGATATTAGATAAAGTGTCCACGGTGATACCAGGGGGGAAATAACTAAAACTGTGCCATGACTAGCCTAGTGAACACAGCCGCTGGTAAAAATTATTACATTATCACTTTCACGGAACTGGACGTATTAGGCTCGCTTAATATCTGAAAGGCTCCCAAAAAGCCTCAATTTTCGTCTTTAAAAGTACGGCCAGCTCTCACTCCCCTTCCTACTAAGAATGTTCATGTAGTTCAAATATTTGAAAAAAGAAGTTATATGAATAATGCAGCCAAATACAAGGAGAGGCGCAAAAGCTTACAGTATTGCACTTGTTGTAACTAGGGCAGGCAAATGACTTCGCTTACTATGCTTTTCCCAGTTTAGTGTTCATAACTTTTAATACTATCTCATAAATAATGACTAAGCGTATTCTAGTATATTCTGGAAACATCAGTAAACCAATGTTACGGAAGTATCTAGAGCTAAACTTAATCATATAGAAAGTATAATCTAAGTATATGGAGGACAAAAATATGTTCTTTAATTGAATAAAAATATAATATTTATAATATACAANNGACTTGCGCAGGACACCAAAGTTGATATTTTTTTAAGTCAAGAGACTCTGATCTTCAAAGACTTCTCCGAAAGGCGTTAAACTGCACACTCTAATACCATGAGGCTTTCACCCCTGTCTCAATGTCATTCATGTCCAAGGATCATGATGCACGTTTGAAAATCGGAGGGGCCTCATCGATATCAAATAACTGTAGATTTTTCCTCGAACTGGGTATAAATTTTCATCGAAAGCAAAAGCAGGCGCTAAAATAGAAGTATGAAATGTTTTCAACTCCCTTGCTTATTTCATAGGTGCTAATGACGGACACAAAGTACTCCTAAATTCTAAGGCTTTGCCTATTTTTCTGGGTGGCAACTTCAATCAGAGTAACACGGCCTAGGCCTCAAATGTCACCTTTAACTCAGTAAAATCAACTGCTGTAATCGATTAAGCTAAGGAGATAACCCTAAGCTAGTATTGTATTCATAATTTTAACATCTAGCGCCAGGGAATGATAAAATATGATGTCTTAAAACTTGAAACAATCAGTATGGTGATCTTGTTGGGAACCTACAAGAATTGGAGAATGAGTAGGTCTGAAACACCAAACGTTTCCATTTCCAACAAATATTACTAACGTAGAGTAAGACGTAAGGGATAAGAATGTATATAGAGAGTATGAGTTTATGTTTTAGAAAATGTATAATTAATAAGAATAGTTATATTTTCAGTAACGGCCCACTCAGCTATCTATATACATCTCCATCTTGCTCCATAGTCATTTCCACTGCATGTCTAATCTATCTGTGTTACTGTATAAATTACTTACTGACATGATTTGACCTTTTATTATTTGTTAGTCAACGCCAATATTACTTGAGGGCCCTTAATTAATGCATTAATATTGATCTGCATAAAATTGGCTTCTTTGCGCAATTACGGAGCCTCATCAATGATATGCAAAGAATCCCTAATCTTCCTAAGCATAGCAATATACCGCTTTGCACAACACATACACCTCTGAACACTTCTGAGTAAAGTATTGCGAAATGAATCCCGAAATATCTCATATTCAAGATTGAGAATTCAAACACTCAAAATAAATCGTCGTAAAATATAGGAAAATGTTGTTCTTTCCAGGGCGTATCTCAGTAGGATTAGAATCCTTGAATTGATTAGTAGTAATAATAGGAAAGTGTTAAATACTCACACAAAATTTTTATATTTCTTCAACCCCAAGTGATATACAATGACGATTAATCTAGGGCAGATTCATTGGATGGGACTTGGGTAAGCGACTGTATTTTATGATTGTCTGGCCAACAAGTTTGTCTATTTTTTTACTTAAACTATTGTCTTGACACTTAAATTATTAACATATCATATTATCTTACATATCTTATCGTCTAAAGTCATCTGATAACACAGTAATTGTCTTTGCTTTGATCTTGTTACAAGTATCGTATGTCATGTCTACCGTATATTTTATACAAAAACTAATCTACAGGAAGAATCTTATATCGAAAATTCAATTAAATGACTTAAAATAACGTGTCAAACAATTTCCTAATATTGTCTCAAGTTATAGTTTAACTCGTCCTGTGGGATATAATATCAATTGAAGGTCAGATATTCTACTAGGGTAATAAATTGGAATATATGCATAAATGAGGCGTTTCATGCAAACAAATAATGACCTCAGAACCAAATTATCGCAAGATCACAGGCTCTTGTTTGCAGTATAAATTATAGATTGAGCTCCATAGAAAATCTTGAAAGCACTATTGAACCACGCAAAATTGCTGATAAATTACGTAGTGATGTTACCCAAGTAATGTTAATTTTGCGGGGATATATTCAGTTGTCGATCAATGATAACTCGGGATATCCTCGATTGACTCTAGTCAGTTCAACGGCTTCTTGACAGTCTTTTTAGATAGAATATTCCTCACAGAAATTAATTTGATGACGATAACCACTTGACACACTTATTCTTACTTTTTGCGACTGCCATAAGGAAGACCAAGCTATACTACACGATTTTTATGATTGAATCTGCATATAAAACAAATAAAAATCGCATGCTAGTGATTCATGTCGTCAGATTTTCTCCAACTCATCAAATCTTTTCATAATTTTCTTTTTCATGAAGTCTAAAACAATCAAAGGGTATAAATGGACTATGGAGACTGCTTAATTGCTTTTTACTGACCTAAATGTAGAGATGGTTTTAACTGATAATGAATAAGAAATGATGCATACCATCAGACTATATTTTCCAAAGTCCTATAATTTTCACTGTAACTGGCATATATGGAAGAGTAGAATGAGTAAGCATCTTGGATCCTCTGCAAGCAATAAGAAATAGAATATGTGGGAAATTTCCTGGAAAATATTTATTCATCAAAAAAAAATAGATAGATTCAATAAATCTCAGGCTACATTGAAATTAACCTCGCCTCCAAATTTGTTATTCTTTGTCGAAAGACAGTAAATTTAGCATAAAAATTTATTTGCAACATTTTGAGCAAAATATTAATGTTATTTAGGCCACTACATAATCTCTAGAGCAAACGACACACATACCAAAGTGAAAACTAACCTAAAAGTATCGACAGCGCAATTATTCACAGTTTTTGAACGGTTAAAAGACACAAATCAGGTGGATATCACAAAAATAGTATCTCGTATCAATCAACAGGAACAAAAGATCGGAAGAAGAGTATGTGGATGCATTATCGAGAAAGTCAACTTTAAAATCTCCCACAAAGTTAATCATATGGTAGCGGACTTCATTGACTATATCATGGAGAAAACAAACCAACAAAAACAAGTAAATCCAGCTCATAGAATGTACTAGTTGCTTTTGGCGTATCTGGGTAAATTTTTGCAAACTTGAAAAGATAATATCTTACCTGAAGCTCAATAAAACTCAAGACTTACTTAATATTGTTTCTAAAAATATATTTAAAAATATTCTTCTATCACTTTAGTGAACATTACAACAATTATGAAAGAAAAGGAATTCATCTCGACAATTTTTGTAGATTTTGATGAGGATATCGAAACCTGGGATGAAAATTAATAGTGCGTTGCCTATTCACATTCAAAACAGATGCAATAAATCGTTTTCACTGGGGGCTCAAGAAGTTAATTTCACCGGCATCCAAGCAGCCTAAACAATCAGACCAAAAGATCGGCCTCAAGGTGCTTCGAATAGAAGAAAATTAGGCGAGATGACTGGTAAGGAGTGTTTTTATTGCTATGGACTCTTCCACTCGAAGGGAACTTCCCGTGCTTGAGAATTCGGCAAGAAATGCGGGGAGATACTATTACACCATCTGAGAAGCAACTTGTCTTTAGGTCACGTTGTAAATAAAATGATCAAGGCCATGATAGGTGAGATTAATCATCCTGAATAATGACAATAGACTAGTAGGTTGAGGATTAGTATAAGGATGAGGATGAGCAAATTCGGAACAAGAAATCTTAGCCGTGTTAGGCAATGTTCCTTTGATCTAAATTTATCTTTTCATAAATGTCAAGATGACATCCGAATCTGTATAGTTTAAGCTTTTCATTCAATAGTATATTATAATATTTTCAGTTCTTTTAATTATGTACAAATGACATATGATTCGNTAATATAAACATGTCTATTTCCTGCATAAACATTGAAATATTCCTATTTTTTTTTTTATTTTTTAGCGATCCAAAATTAAGCGAGTGCCAACTATATATGTTATTAAAACATGTCCTATATTTGCAAAAGTTTTCGTGAATAAAACAATATGTCTACAATAAGAAAGTGCCGTGTAGTTAGAAAGTATTGCATAGTTTCCATGACGTGATCGTTGCGTGCGTAAATAATATGGGGGGTAGCACTTCATATTTTCCTAAATATATTCATCAGCTGTTGTTACTTATACGAATATCTCGTTTCTCAAATCTAAATCCTGCAATTTTTTCTAAAACAAATAATAAGGTCCCAATATAATTTAGTAAGGTTTATTGTCTATATCTCACCACTTGAAGCTTTCGATAGATTATCTGTCAAGGATATAACCCACTCATGACTCAAAACAGTTGATCTTGGAGAGAGAAGAACTGAGGTGGCTAGGCTCTGAATGATTTTGCTGTACAAAAAGAGTCTATGATTAATCAAAAACCAGCTGTGATCCCATGATTTTTTTTGATCGTCGATGAGAACCGAGTTAATTTATCTAAACGAGAATACTTACCAGGAATGGAATATTTTCCAAAAAAGATCATTAAGAATAAGCGGGGCGTAGAGTTCAAGATCCATTTCTGGAAGTTTGTTGATTTCGGTAAGATTCTATAAAGTTTATTCGACCCAGAATCCTGAATCGAATATATGACAAGATCAGAATACTTTATATAGAATCGAGCAGGAAATGAAGGGTTTCATTACCTCATATACAAGTGATCGTAAAGGATTCTTTTACGCACTCAAATTTCACAGGAGCGCTAAGGGAATTAAAATCAAAGGATCTCACGAAAGAAATTTTGATCAAGTATCACAGCATTGAAAGATGAAAAGCGATATGAACATTTAAGACTCTCACCTAAAGCTCCAAGGAATCGACATGCACGAAACCTACCCTTCAGAAACAGAAAGAGACACAAAAACTACAGTGCTAGTACCGACCCGCTATTTTTCCAATGTTTTGATATAAAAATTCTTTGCCCCCAACTAAATATTTCTACCACGATGTTGATATTGTTTTATGTATAGAAATGCTTAAATGCTAAGAGAAAGACCTGATGTATTATTTTCACCCGCAAAGGTGTCATGGCGGTATCAAGTATTGCCACAGCATAAATTATGCATGTTAAATAATTCTGAGTGATGGGTCCTGAAATTATCGCAGCAAGCTTTTTATATAATGTGCAAGTTGAAATTAATCAGCACAAACTAAATTTTCTTGGAACTCATATCAGCCATATCAGAGTTGAAACACTAGATTTAAAATACTAATAATAATTTGTATTCTTAAATTTTATTTTGTTTTTTTCTCTTCCGCGAAATCAAAGTCTTTTAGGTCATTTCATATTTATAAGTCTCTATATTTTATCCAGAACCAATTAATTAGAAAGTAAGAGAAAAGCTTTTCTACCTTGACATTGCAGGCCTAAAGGAACAAAAATAATATATATATATATATATATATATATATATATTTATATCTCTTAAATATTTTCTTTCTACAAAATAACGCTTTTGACAAATTTTAATTTTTAAGTTGGATCGATGCTGACTCGGGATATTTCTCTGAATTCAACGTGACTCATTATAGTTATCTAAATGTGATATTGATCTTATACAAAATTATATTTACCTTTAAGTAGTCAATTATTTACAAGTAAAATTATTTTTATTTTAATTAATAGACATGATCTTGAGAGGCATTTTTCTTATTTTAAAATTGCATGCTCATTTTTTTTTTTATTGACAATTTTTGAGTTGAAATCCAAGCAAAAGTATTTTTTTCCAAAAAAATCAAATTTACTATTTAAGGTACTCTCGAATGAGGTGAATAAATGGCTTTAATTGCTAGAATAAATTTTTGAAGTTTGCTCAATTCAACTGTCCTTAATATTTTTTTTTTTCTTAAAATCATATACTTTCTCTATCGATTTTTAAGCTACGAACAACGAATAACAAGGAAGGAAAAAAAAAAAAAATCGAAATAATCAAAATGTATCTACAAAACTTTTGTGCAGTGATCATATCCGGTATTACTCTATACAATGGCATCACAACGAAAAATGGCATGGTGGCAGTTTATGGAAATGGAAATTTTGTTAACACACTATACACTGATTGGACTATCAGTTCAAGTACAGAACTAGAATCAATGCTTAAAAAACAATCAAAATTTAAGATCGAAAGTCATGTCTATTCCGATAAACTTGTTTCTGGTGTTTTGTGTGTATCCAAGGAGACAGGAAATAGAGGTCTTATTAAATATTTAACAAGCTTGGGTTTTAAATCGAGTAATCTTGAAAACGAAAAAAAAGCCGCGGACTTATACCTTAAAGAATTTAGGAAGAAAAATATGATTTCAAGAATCGTTCCTTATAAAAAATACAATTTACAATATAATCCAAAAATGGGTCGGCAGCTTGCATCAGCGATCACCATAGGTCAGGTGGGATTAATAGGGAACTATGGATGTTCATCTTACAGAGGTAAAAAAGCACCTTATCATCTAGATATAAGTTCACCTCTAGACATGGGAAGACTTCAAATAAAAGGCACAATTCAAGTTGGAAATGTTCTTAGAAAAATGGTCTATATCAACGGTAAATTACGAATTCTTAAAGGTAAGGAAGATCCAAGGGAACCAAACAAACCTGTGGTTTTTGAAATATTTCCAAAACTTGACGGCACTGGAAAAGAAAAGGAACTTTCGAGAAAAACTTTTGATACTTTTATTCTGCTACATGATGGTGAAAAATCAAAAGCGACTTTAAAAAATACACTTGAACCAGTGGCTCTAGGATGTCAATCATAATTAAAAGTTGATTGGTAGAGTTTGTATAAAAAAAAAAAAATAAAAATAAAAATTAAATTTAACTAATCGAATGCTTATTCTTTATGATATACTCATTGATTATTAAAGTTGTCTGGAAATTTTTTTTTTTAATGAGAAAATATTATTGTTATTGAAAAACATTCCTTATGGCGAAGGTTTTTTTTTTTTTTGTAGTTTACCGTGCCATAACACCACAAGTGGGTCAGACGCGGGTGAGGCCGGGTGAGATCAGGTTGACTGCTATACCTCGTATCACAATAATGATCGGAATCATGCTAGAATACAATAATGTGTTGTACAAAATGATCCCAGCAGCCCAGACAAACAAATAACCAAACTTCAAGAAAATCTCTCTCGCGCCTTTTCGCGTTTACGCCCCCTGTACTCCTTCTCGCAATTCTTCACTCTCAGCCACCACGCGCCCGAGCTTTGCATTTCCTGATCCGCCTTTATTTGCCCGTATTGTCCCCCTCAGCAAATTCTAGCTGTTCTCAGTTGCCCTTAATCCCGCCATGCCGAGAACTGCTCTTTCGTAGATACCACTCCCTTGAATGTATTCCGCAAATATCTGCCACACTTGTGCTCCAAGAAGAGTTTGAAATGATGGGGTCCTTTGTCGTCCGCAAATCTGGCGCCATATGTTCAGCGCTCTTCGGCATTGAACTAGATGATCGATGGACTTTTCCCTGCCACAATCACATAGTATTGGTGCGGTGTCATGATTCCATGGGCGATGGTAAGACGTAATGTCTCCATGGCCGGCTCGGGCTGCAATAAGGCACGCGTAGACCGCCATTGGCAGTGTCAGTTCAGGTAGTTTCTTGCGACGCATCTGTAGGTTAAGATCCTCGTATCTTTTCGGGCACGTGGAGTCCCACCGATCCCGGCAGAGATACTGCGCAAGTACCCGGATTTTGCAGCCAGCTGAAGCTATGCTTAGGGGCCCTGAAACCTCGGTGTCAGTGGTTTGTCCTAGCGCTTCTCGTGCTAGTTGAACAGCTACTTCATTGCCGGGTATACCTTCGTGACCTGGTATACACTTCGCATAGACCAGTGCTGTAGTAATTTCTGCCGCTCTGCGAAATCTACGGAACCACCAGTAGGAGGATATGGTTTTTCCCGTTCGTAGAGCTTGCGCAGCTTCGGCGTTGTCAAGTATGACATATATTGTCCAGTTTTGATTCCAGCAGTAACCTAATTTTGAAGCAGAGAGAACATACGAGCCCCCTCGCCCAGCTTCAGCATTACCTCGAGACGCAGTCAACGAAGAAAACACCTATGCTGACTGGCCGATTGTCCAGCTAATAAGCCTCCCCGGAGGACACCAAGATCGAGGTGCCAGCGGCTCGGGAGCAATAGACTGCCTCAATCCACTACAAGAGACAGGTTCGGCAACAGGAATTACTTTAAATCTGGATAATTGTGCAGAAGAACCATCGTCATCTCAGCATCTCACCAAATCAAGCCAAAAAGTATTGGGCGAATCTTGTGGGCTCACAGGCAGATCGTTCAGAAGTTTCAGAGACACGGACGTAGCATTGGCTATAGTAGAGCTACAGATAATTAAAGGGCATACTTCGGAGAATTACAGCGTTGTGATTCCGGAGGATGCCCCTAAACTCAGTATAGAGGATATCTTTGAACAGGCTACGCTTGAAGTTCAAGCCATCGAGGCTGCCCGTAAGAGAAGGAGAATTGACCTGAATGAGATACTTAATGATGAGGATGACCATCAGTTTGAACCGCGCGGCTCTGTGAAGCGTGGGCACCAGACTGAGAGAAAAACCACTTTACTATATAAGACACCAGGGACCCAAGAAGAAAAAGCTTCAGATACATTTAAGGCCCTAGATAAAGGCAAGAAATAGAATAGGTGAATCAATGAAATTAATGGACGGGAAGGTCTGGGACCAATTGACTATAAAGATATGCTAGCCCAAATCAGGGTTAACATATCAATCCTGGATCTAGTAAAAATCAGTCCAGACGCGGCGAGAGCTTTCATGTTTTATTCCTCGCGAAAAAACTAGAAGAGAGGCAGGAGACCATCACATTCGGATAGTGCTGAATTGAATTTCCTGAACCACGCAAACGAAGAGACTGCACCATGCTGAATCCAACAGCGAGAGCGTTCATTTGGACGAGTAGACGCCACAATAATCTGCCCTAAGATGAAATCAAAGTTGATCTTAGAAACGGGAGTAGCGCAAGCGGACCTAGGATCAGACATTAACCTAATTTCAGACTTACCTGTAAGCACATTAGGCGTGGTGAGAAGAGAAATCCCGAGAGTGAGAGGATTTATAATGCAGACTGCAGACGGGAACTTGACTACTCTCAGAACTTTCGCGGTGTTTGATCTTGGGGTGGGAGGAATTTTGTGAACGGTCCACGTGTACATAAGGTTAAAGCCCAGATCAGGTACGGACACGAACAGCCTCATCCTTGGACTCCCTTGGCTATACTCTATCAAGGCTACAATAAATATTTACGAGAATTGTATTGCTATTGAAGACCCGGTAGGAAACCCAAAAGACAGCAAGAGAAAGATCATAAAATGCGCCATGTGGAAAAGTAGCTCTAATCAGAGACTCATGCTGGCACCAGCGCCGAAAGTTATAGCAAAGGCCATGAAACCTCGAACTTTGGACCCCCAACACGTCAATGGACTACCCTGATATTCAATGCTCGACTTGGTTAGATAGTAAAGAGGAGGAAGAAGAAAAGGAGATGGAGGAAGAGAGCGCAGATGAAAGCCTGGATTTAAAATGAACAGTGGCGTGCATGACTATAAAGTGCCATATAAAGCTGCCTCTGAAGACCAGTTAGACGAGATGCAGCAAGAATTTACAGTCGACGTACCACAGACATTCAGCGACTTATTTTGGCTACAGGTCAAAATTCACAGCAAATACTTAGTTTTTTCTATCTCAGATTCGACGCCGAAGCCACCATTTGTTAACGCCAAAGACCAGCAGCTTCCTGCCCCTCGCAGTTTTATTCAATCAAGCAAAATACATTCACTAACAAATCGACATTACCCATCACTCAGTTTTCCTACAACCCGTAGGCCGCAATTACGTGAGCTATCCGACAACCCTGTCAACGAAATCTTGTCCTGGATGAGAGAAAGTAGCATCAAGATCGAGCTACTCCCTAAGGCATCGAAGGACTAAATTAAGCTTGCGAGTTTACTATTCACCTACAGACATCTAAATGCGGATAAATTAGAACATATACCAGCCACCGACCTCTATGTACAAAACGCCCAACTCGTTCCCGGCACTCGCCCGTGGGACGCGACAAGAAAAGAAAGAAAAAGATACTCACAAGACAAAATGTGGTGGCTGTCTCACATCATTCAAAAAGGAATCAAATGCAACATGTATAAATATACCAGAGCCGTGAATCGACGCTATTCCGAATGGGATGCTGCAGCGTTCCTAGTAGACAAGGACAAAGATAACCCANCCAACGGAACTTTAAATATGCTTACAGGACCATATTTTTACACGAGGACTATCGTCACCTTTATGACTTTATTCTAGATGATCTTCCCCAGCTTCAACTGACTAGATTACCCCAGGCATCAGGCAGTGCCACATTCGCTATGATAGAGGTCCTGCGTATAGCGTTAGGACCTATCCCAGCCCTTCCAAATGGACACAGAATTCCAGATGGATCCGACGGAAGCTTTCCATCTTTACTACAGTCAAACATGCCAGAACAAAGAGCTAAACTTAATTTTTACATGGACGACCTTTTCTCGGATCTTACAAACTTTGACGAGACATACGATTGGATGAAAGAACACCTGTTTCCACGCATTGATTGGTCTTTGTTCCGACCCTCGTTCAAAAAAGTATATTTGTTCATGGAGTCCATAATCGCCTTGGGAGTGCAGCACTTTGCTGTAGGAAGGTCAGAGCCGAAACCAGCGCGAGCAGACAAGATCAAGAATTGGCCAGTCCCGAAAAATCAGAAAGACGTGCGAAGCTTCCTAGCTGCGGTAGGCATCACCAAGTCTTGGGTCAAGAATTTCAGTGAAATGGCAACACCGCTTTCTAGACTATGCGGCAAGGTTAAATGGCAGCAGACTGCTACAGAACAGCTATCTTTTGAGCTTCTCAGAGATTCCTGCGCGTCATCGATAGAAATATGGAGCCTCGATCCATCTAAGTTAGTGGTCCTCTATACAGACGCCAGCAAGTTCTCCATCGAGTGCGTTGTTGTTCAAATGAATGAATTAAATGGATAATCTGTACCAAAGCTAGTCTTTTATGTCTCATTTATGCTCAACAAGATCCAAAGATCTTACGGCACACACAAGAGGGAGCTCTCAGGAATTTTCACCTTTGTGAAGAAGTATTCGTGCATGCTCTCTACCCATAGATGGCAAGCTAATGAAAGACCACAAACTATGACGACTTTTCTAGGGTCGTTCTATGTAGAGGGAATCTACGACAGATGGGCAGTAGAGCTCATTCTGCTATATTTTGACACACTTCATGTTCCAGGGCTGAGGAATCAAGTGGCGGACGCCTAATCGCGTACAATATTTTTAGATCCGGATTGCGAGATGGAGGAAGAATTGATGAGTTTGGGTATTATGGATGAGGAAGGCAAAAAACATAGGTGGATATGGAAGGACGGAGTAGGAAGATACGAGGAGTTTCTTGCAAAGCAGAGGGTTAAGGAGTTAGAGGAAATGGATGACAACGAAATTTGGAGTAGGTTTGATTTACAGGTGGGAGGTGGATTATCACGGTCTGGGCTATGCTCAAGTATAGAAGCACAACCGACAAGGGGTGGACGTCCATCCATCAATGAAATAGTAATAGGTAATCTAATTTCAGCAACGCAGGCCAGTAACCCCGAATGGCATCCATATCACGTAAGAGGCACGCAGATAGGCACAGCCTTGGTACCTCACTCGCTGGCAACCGATGGTATTGAATTACGCTCAGAGGCCGGGAAGTATGAGTCGGATCCTTGGTGAGCCGACATATACTTATACCTCACACATCGAATTCAAAAAAGCGCCAGTCCGGCGGTCCTTGAAGTCTTCTACAGGTGTTGTCGTCAACATTTTGTGAAAGAGGACGTCCTATTTTACCAACCGAGCAAATTTTCAGAGCCTAAGAAATGTGTCTGTCAGACAGAGGTAGCAGCACTACACTGGGACGCTCATGGTGAATCAGGACACTGGTCAACTGAGCAGATCCTCAAGCAGTTACGGCATTATCATTGGCCTACCCGAGCAAATGACGTAAGGGACTACATTTGAGGATGTACCAGGTGCGCAAAACACGGGACCCAATCAAGGAGGATGACGCAAAGCTCGTCTCGAATCACTACACCATTAATGCAGGTCGGGATGGAATTTATAGGGCATTTCCCGAAATTCCCTGTGGGTGCATGAGAGGCGAGGAAACTCTTGTGGCCTCATATCACAGATGTTCTCTAATGCTATAAGGAAGCTTACGGTGATAGACGCGAGAACTTCGACTTCAACATACCCGGAGCTACCCAACCAAGCGATCAGATCCACTTAACTCATGCCCTAATAGTCATTGACTTTTTCTCAAGATTTGTCTGGGCATTTCCTACGTCTAGCAAACTTTCGTCAGAGTTGATAAGATGTCTTAAGTGGCTGTTCACAGTGTTCGAGGCATCCATAGTAGTCTATAGCGATAGACAGCCATTTGCATCAAGAGAGATTAAAACGTTCTTTAAGGCCCAGGGAAAAACGCATGTGTCAGCACCGATAGCGTCACATCGATCAGTAGGGATGTTGGAAAAGGCCGCTGACCTATTTCAGCGAGCACTGAAGAAAGGATATGGGTACGGGCCATTTGAAGTTATCTCAGCAACAAAAGCACTTAATTTTCGAGTCATAGAAAAGCTCGGTTATTCCCCTCACGAGATTCTATTTGGATTTCTCCCGGGTAGAGAGATGGAGAATTTTTTCACTACAGCCCATAAACTGGAACTGCAGGTATTCTTACGATCAAATCCTTTGTACACAGATCCGGATCAAGATAGCCTCTTCGCGTAACTGAACTTTATAGCAACTAGGCACCAGAAGAGGGATATCGTGATTAATTAGAACGATAATCGTAGGTTAGTCTAAAAATACCGCCATGATTCTGGAGTAAGATGTCACACCTTTAACCTAGGGGACCTAGTCATGCTGTACGATGAGAATGAAGCAAAAAAGAAGCTTCGCCCAGCAGATAGGGGCCTTTCAAGATAACAGCCTTCGTAGGAGGTCACGAGAAGAGTTACCGGCTCAGGCAGCTTAATGAGACACATCTACGGAACAATTTTAACGGAGATCAATTGAAGCCGTTTCAAGCTAGGGAAGGAAGCCACCCAGTCTACCAGAATATACGAGCTGGAAAAAATTCCAGAGGGCTATCGAGGCAGCAGAGGCCTTGATCACGAGATGCAGGAGTTGCGATGATAACAAAAATCCAAGAGAGAAAAACTAAATATTTTGAAAAATTCAAAATGTGAAAAAAAAAACAATTTTTTTTTTAAAAGATTAAAAGATTCTGGAGTTTAGGGTATGGGATCGAACGGATAGACAAAAAAATTCCCTCGAAAGCGACGATAAAATCGATAAGACTCCTTAAGAATAAATTACTACGACCTAGCGTCAAACCTTAAGCGAAAACCCACAGAAGTTATGTTTGACATAAAATCGCGCTTCGTTGAAGCTAAATCAGGAAGAACATCGAAAACCTTCGTTCACGACCGAGTTTTAGGGTACTAATCTGGGAGAAACTTTCGGAGGGAATTTACAATGGGTCCGAACACTCGAAAAATTTTTATTACAAGGCCATGACTAGTTGAGGTTTTTAGATACGTCAGCGATTTGGTCAGTCAATGTTGAGTTTACCGAGCTACAGGGTAAAGCGGCTGGTTAGGAAGAGAGAAAGAGGATCCCTTTTTTGAACGCCTCCGGCATTCAATTTAGCACGAAAAGACTAGAGAACCGAGCTTGGGTAGGAGGGTGGTTTAGCGTACCTTTGAGCTGATTTGAGAGCAAAGAGCTTCGCACCCAAGACACGTTCGTAAACATAGCTAGAAAAAATCATCCCCATTCTACTCATATCTTTTTCTCGTTCCACAGAAAAATTATAGCTTCTATTTAAATTATACTTTCTGGAAGCATGAAATATTACGTAATTGGTTATTAATATTATAAATGATTTAGTTTATCTTACAAAGAATGGAAATTCTTGCTCTCATGTATTATCATTACTACTAACGCGCTTGATTTTATATGGCTTCAACGGTTAAATAAGTGAGGTTGCATAGGATCTCGGAATTAAGATAAGCATTCGGCTGTCCCAAATTTAAAACTTCCACTCTGGACTTAATTCATATGAGTCCCAATATTTTTATCTGCTCCTACTAGTTTCGATTATTCTTATCTTTTACTACTCAATCCTTATTCTTTGAGAAATTTCTCAAAATTAACCATGGGAAGTGGCTTTGTCATAGCATCTGAAATCATGTCTTGTGTTGTGATGTATCCCAATTAAATCTTCTTCTTTTCGACCAAATCACATATATATTGATAGATGATATTAATTTCGTTTGGATTGATCTGAAAGTATTAGGTTTTTAACAAGTTAATGGCTCTTTGTTTATGGCTTATTTTAGGAGCTGGTCATCGCACTCTTTAACATAAATTGTGGGTATTCCATATCATAAATTACCTGAGAGATCCACTAATCTTGTTTTGGTGGTGATAGCCATGGTAATATATATTCCTCTTCAGTCGTTGACGTATGAACACGTTTTTGCTTTCGAATTAAACAAAATAACACGTTTTCCCCACACATTTTTATACGTAATGCACATCTTTTGTTATACTCTCTGATTAATTTAATCGCTTCCTCAATATGCATCAGAACAAATTGTAAGAGACTTGATCTTCGCTGGCTCTAATTCTTAGTTTGTAGATAACTGATAATCTTAAGTATAGTAATAATTTTTTTAACACAGCCAAATGATGTTCTTCTGTATCTTTTATGAAATAAATTGCTTTTTTTATATCAAAGGATGTATCTGACCGGGTGTAAACCATTGAAAAAGTAGTTCTAACGATTGTTTTGGTATATTCATTTAGATCGACTCGTTCGTCATTTATTTTTTTTTGAAGCTTATATAATACAGTTACATCCATCCATTAGGTTGTTTTGTGAGACTTGTGGGTGGTTTGAGAAACCCAATTTTTCTCAGCACCTTGTCAAGATACTGTTCTTGATCAATGTAAATTGTTAGATTTTTTCTCTCTCTGTAACAAGTGACTCGCATACTTAGGACTATAGTAATTTCCATCAGTCTCTTGGTATTCAATCTTTCTAAAATTGATCGATTGAAACATGGTAAAAAAAAACGAAATTTTGACCATCAACTGCAGTATCATATAAATAAACTAGTGTAAGATTTTATTTTTAGTTTTGTGTATGAATATATAGTGGTCAGTTAATCTTTGAATAAAACACTTTTTTATCAAGTCTAATTGGAGTAAGATA